>MU748438.1:21596-110681 GCA_026770625.1 Nicotiana glauca | reverse complement strand
GAGGAGCTCACGTTTTGGAGGCTACTGTGGAGGCTCCCTTCTTCTACCTCAAGAACTAAAACCAAAAACAAAAAAACCCTAAACCAGTCCACGTCGTCCTCATGCTCGTCGAACCAGCTCCCACCAACGACCAAACCAACTATCGAACACCATAGCCAAACGAACATCAACCAGTAACGAACCTGCCTGTTACGACCCGCTCGTCTTCACCAACGCCACAGCCTTCACGTCCAAACCGCCATTTCCGTCGACCTTCTCGCTCATCTTTGTCGATGAACCATCCAACTACTGTTCATCTTCCAGGGAGATTTGAACTTCATCTTCTTCATTTTCAAAAAAAGAAAAAACCCTATCTTCTTCACCTTCTCAACCATGGAAACCCTAGCAAAACCCTAGGAGACCAACAACCCTTCACCCCCACGTCACCGGAAAAACTAGCAACGACCCAGCTGTACCAGCTTCACCTCCAGATTCCCCCGTTGCAACCACCCTCACGACCACCTTCATTTCCGTCGACCACTTCACTGTCCGTCGACTTCATCGTCCTTCAACCAACTGAACGTCGGTCACTCATCGAACAAACAACCTCACCACTCGTCGTCACCCTAAGCAACGACCAACCAGCCTGCTTTATCTCCGACCAGCTGGAACAAACAACAACCACAAACGACCCTCCATCTCCTTCTTCTTAAACTCGTCGGAAAACACCATCCTCAAACTCATCGAGGTCTGTCCAAGTCGTCATTTCTATTTATTGTTCGAAGTCGTCGATTGTTGCTTTAAGTCAGTAGCTCAGTCAGTGGTATTTCGTTCCTTAGGTTGTGATTCCGTTCGAGTTCGTCGAGTTCCGGAGGTGTCGAGGTTCTGTCTGTTGGTTTTCGTCGAGGTTAGAAGGTTATTGTTCTTCATCCTTTATTTCATTTCGTTTATTTCTTATATTATGGTTCAATGTGAATGAGAGTATGCAATATGGACGTATTTCAACAATATATTTTCTTTGTTAAAATGTTTATTTTATGGTTAGTTACTGCATATGCTTAATGTAAATGTGAAAACATATTGTGAGTTTTAGTTTTTTTTTACAAGAATGTTTATTTTTGTGCATATATTTGTGTTTAATAATTGCACACTTTAACATCTAGTGAATTGTCGCAACATATGTACTCGTGTATATTGTGTACTCTCATTGTAATAAGTATGTGAACGTTGAGTTAAAAATCATGACTAGTAGTGTTAAATCTTATTTTTCACTTGAATTGATGGAAGTTGGGTTTAAGGGTGGCATGATTTATTAGTGGCAACGGGTACGGTCCCCGTGACAAAGTTGTGATGCTTAATATCTAAAAAATTCGGTGGTGCATTTCATGTAACCCGATTATAACGATTTCGGATAATCTTCGTGAATAAATTAGGATTTCTTTTGTGTAGAGACAAATAAAGTAGAGAATCATAGTTGCTTTTAGGTTTTCCCTTTTAAAAACATATGAGATGAGCCTTGCCGATTAAAACACATAAATTGCGGGGCCCTTATAAATGTATATATATTAAAAATACATAGACTTCGGGATGGGCCGTCTAGTGAATTGCACGGCCTTCCCCAAAATAATAACACGTTAGACTCTTTTGGCGCGTATTTTAATAATATTACCTTCGTAAACTCGGGTGTACATTTATGTGACCCAAATCCAAATCTTAACGAAGTCGAAATGTGTCGATAATCACGGGTACACTGATTGTGATGTGGTTCGAGATGCATTTCCATGACATTGTAATTCTTTTAAAAATAATGAATGAGACGAGCCTCGGCAAACAAAAATACCTAAACTGTGGGGCCCTCTATACGTAAAATTACTTAGATTTCGGGATGGGCCGTTTAGCAAAATTTCACGGCCTTACCCAAAATAATTAGACGCTAGTCGCTTTAGGCGCGCCTTTAATAATTTACTTTCTTAAACATGGGTGCACATTTATGTGACCCAGATCCAAATCTCAACGGAGTTGAAATGTGCGGATAACCACAGGTACATTGATGTGACGCCGTTCGAAATACGTTTTCACAACGTTGCAATTCTTTGTTAAAATAATAATAATAATATTAAAATCGGTTAAAGGTTAAAATTTGCACACAAGATAAAGTATGTTATAAATTAGATATATAAGCCAAATATGACAGTTGAGTGACCGTTCTAGAACCACGGAACTCGGGAATGCCTAACACCTTCTCCCGGGTTAACAGAATTTCTTATCCAGATTTCTGGTTCGCGGACTATTAAATAGCGTCAAACTTTTTCCTCGATTCGGGATTCAACCGATGACTTGGGACACCATAAATCTCCCAAGTGGTGACTCTGAATCTCTTAATAAACGAATCCTTTTTCGACTTTCCTTTAATTGGAAAAACTCCCTTTACTACACCCTTCGCAGGGTGTAGTACCATAAAAAGGAGGTGTGACAATATGTGTGTCACAATTCTGTGATAGAGGTAACCTTGTGGCTTTGACCACCACCAAATGCTTTGTGATTAATCTTACCACTAACAAGCTTGTTTTGCAGGGAAAAAGAGTTAACAATATTTACATTGTAGATTTGTCAACTCTTTCAGAAAATGAACTCACTTGCTTAAGTGTGTTAGTTAATGATCATCTCCTATGGCACAAAAGACTAGGACATGCCAGTCTAAATCAGCTAAACAAATTAGTCTCCAAGGACTTGGTTGTAGGTTTACCTAATATTAAGTTCAAAGAAGAAAATGTTTGTGAGGCATGTACAAGGGGGAAGCAGGTAAGGTCAGCCGTCAAATCCAAGAAAATGGTAAGTACGTCTAAGACGTTGGAACTGGTTAATATGGATCTAAGTGGTCTAATGAGAACCATGAGCAGAGGTGGAAAGAAGTATGTAATGGTGCTAGTTGATGACTATTATAGATTCAGGTGGGTTTTATTTCTAACTTCCAAAGATGAAGCATTTGACATGTTCTCTGCATTTGTTAGGAAGACTCAGAAACAATTAGGGAATCATCTTGCATCCATTAGGTCTGATCATGGAGCTGAGTTTGAAAACTCTAAGTTTGCTTAATTTTGTGATGAATATGACATAGATAACAATTTCTCTGCCCCCAGGACTCCACAACAAAATGGAGTAGTTGAAAGAAAAAATAGAACTCTTGAGGATATGGCTAGAACAATGTTACTATCTAGCAAATTTCCTCACAGCTTCTGGGCAGAGGCTGTAAACTCTGCATGTTACATCATAAATAGATGCATGACCAGACCTCTAGTAGAGAAGACTCCCTATGAGTTGCTTAAAGGGAGAAAACCAAACATATCCCATTTTAGGGCTTTTGGTTGCAAGTGCTATGTGCACAATAATGGAAAAGACTCCCTAAGAAAGTTTGATCCCAGAAGTGATGAGGGAGTATTCTTGGGATATTCTTCACATAGCAAAGCTTATAATGTTTTTAATAAAAGAACTCTGTGTGTAGAAAAAAGTGTGCATGTAGTATTTAATGAAACTAACATTTTTTCTGAGAGGCAGGAACATGAAGATGAAGCCATTGGACTGGTCAAAGACTTGGCTGAAGCATCAGCTCAAGTCAAAGTGACACCTGCAGAAGGAACATGTAATGGAAAACTTTCTTCCTTATAAGGCAACCTGACAGGGGGAAGAAATCAAAGAGGAATTGAAATAAACTCCTTAAAGGAACCTGTCCATGAACTTGTTCCTCATCAAATTACTGAAACATCCAGTAGAAGCCATTTTGTTGTAAAACCTCACAAGTACCAAAGTTCTCATTCTATTAAGAACATTATCACTGATCCAACATCTGGAGTAAAAACCAGATCACAATTAAAGAATCTGTGTGCTTTTGATGCTTTTCTATCTATTATTGAACCTAAAAATGTTGTTGAGGCTTTGCAGGATGCAGATTGGGTCAATGCTATGCAAGAGGAACTCAATCAATTTGAATGAAGTCAAGTATAGCATCTAGTTCCCAGACGCAACGACAAATCAGCCATTGGTACAAAATGGGTCTTGAGGAACAAACTTGATGAAGATGGAACTGTTACAAGAAACAAGGATACACTGGTGGTTCACGGCTACTGCCAAGAGGAAGGCATCGACTATGATGAGACCTTTGCTCCATTTGTAAGACTAGAGGCAATCAGACTCCCCATTGCCTTTGCAGCACATATGGAATTCACTCTCCATCAGATGGATGTCAAAAGTGCTTTCCTAAATGGCTACCTCAAGAAAGAAGTGTTTGTGAAACAACCTCTAGGATTTGAAATCAAGGAATGTCCTGAGCATGTGTACAAGCTGGACAAGGCTCTATATGGGCTCAAACAGGACCCAAGAGCTTGGTATTAACGACTATCAAAATTCCTACTAGAGCATGAATACAAAAGAGGTAAAATTGGCAGCACTTTGTTCCTAAGGGAAAATGGTAAAGACCTCCTTGTTGTGCAAATATATGTTGATGACACAATATTTGGGGCCACTACTGAGAGGTTGAGTAAGGACTTTGCAAAATTAATGGGAAGTGAGTTTGAAATGAGTATGATGGGTAAACTAAACTGCTTCCTAGGCTTGCAGATCAAACAAAACCCAAATGGGACCATGATCCATCAGCAGAAGTATACAAAGAACAAACCAAAAAGTTTAAAATGGAGAACTCCAAAGAAATAGATACACCTATTGAAACTGCCAATAAATTAGATGTTGATGAACCTGGTTCATCAGTTGATCAAAAGTTGTATAGGGTTATGATTGGTTCACTCTTGTATCTTACTGCTACCAGACCTGGCATTATTTTTAGTGTATGGCTTTGTGCTCTTTTCCAGGAAAATCCAAACGAGTCTCACTTGAATTCTATCAATAGGATATTGAGATATCTGAAAGGCACCACTGATTTGTGTCTTTGGTATCCCAACGGTAGTAATTTTGATCTAGTAGGATATGCTGATGCTGATTATGCCAGTTTCCCAGTGGATAGGAAGAGCACTTGAGGTATGGCACATTTCCTGGGGTCATGTCTTGTGTCATGGGCTACCAAAAAGCAAAATTCAGTAGCCATATCTATTGCTGAAGCTGAATATGTTGCTATTGCTTTTTTGTTGCGCTCAATTTATATGGATCAAACAACAATTGGTAGACTTTGGAATTGCAGTGGGATGTATTCTAATATTTTGTGATAGCACTATTGCTATAAATACGACAAAGAACATTGTTAATCATAAAAGGACCAAGCACATAGATATTAGACATCACTTCTTAAGAGATAACTACGAGAAAGGGTAAATCTCAATAGAATTATGTGCTACTGATAAACAAATAGCTGATATCATCACTAAAGCACTAAGTAGAGAAAACTTTGAAAGGAACAGTTTTGAATTAGGGATGATTAAGATCAACTAAAAGTTGCAGTTCAGAATGCACAATGAAAAAAAAGGAAAAAATTTTCATTAGGAGTTCTTAATAATATTCAAATACCTAGACTAATTCTTACTCAGTTTCATACTTTAGTTAGTATACTCCTGTGACTTGTGTTTATATGACTCAATGATCTCTTACAAAGTTTTTCTATTTTGACATTTGAGGCATGATAAAGAGAAATTTTAATTGAAGAACCTGGTTCATCAGTATATGCTCATGAGAAATTTCAGATATATTTCTATACTTTGCACAATTAGAAAGTTAAATTTTCCAATCGTGAGCAAAAGTCCTAATTACACCAAACCTCTAAAAATTTTATCCGTTGACCATTGAACCAATTTCATTACCCTAGGAGTCTAATTAAAACGAGACTTTTTCCAAAAAAACCAGCGTCGCCCATTAATCACCAAGAGACCGTAATTCTAATGTGATTAGACCTCTAATTGACTCTGAAAAAGCATGTCGTTACTGCACTTTATCATAGCTCCTCTTTAAATACACACCACATTTCTTCTTTCTACTCACAACCATCACTCATTTCCTCCAAAATTCTGATCATCTCCTTATCTCCAAAAATTTCCAAAGTTCCAAGAAATTCTCTACCATGACAAACCCCCAATACAACCAAGGTACTCCCCCACCAGTATCTCCTAATACTTAATCCTCCACACCTCTTATTGAAACCCCAAAACATAGGTTTCGTTGCCAGAAAATGTTGGCCAGGAAAACTTTAGCTTCTAGCCCTCTGAGAATAGTTCTCAACGAAAAATTGAAAGCGAGTCAAAAAAGGGAAAGCTATGAAAATGAATCATCTTACTCAAGCTCCAAGCTTGAAGCATTTGTCTTTGCAAGTGATGGAGAAGAACGTGGTTCTTCTAAATCAGACAAGAATCTAGAAAACCCTAAAGAGGTAAATTCATGCTATGTTTTTTCTGATGTAGTGGAGAAAGTAGATGATAGGTTTGTGTTGGTAGGATCTGTGAGAGATGTAAGTAAGGAAGAATCTAAGAGGAAGGGAAAGAAAAATAAAGGTACAATTCTTTCAATTTGTGGAGGAGATGTGGAGAGTGGCAACAAGCGAAGGGGAAGTGAATCTTGGGAGGCTGCTGAACATCTTGTGCACATTGGTGAACAACAAGATGCACCTAGTCCATCTATGGAAGAAACGTGCACATTGGTGAACAACAAGATGCACCTAGTCCATCTATGGAAGAAACCTTAGCTGACATCCTGAAGAAAGTTGGGGCAAGCTATGATCCCAATAAGCGCAAAGCTTCTTCTCAAAAGGCTCCAACTGCCTCTAAGACAACAAACAATAGCAATGTGTCATGTCCTAAGTCTACTGTCCCTTCAACACCAAAAGTGAGAGCTACTAGAAGCAGGGTAAAGCAAAGTGAGGCTGAATTGTAGAAAGCCCTAGAAGGAAGCAAGAAAAATAATAAGGAAAAAGGAAAAGAAAAGGTTGTGGAAAGTTCTGAGGCTGCTGAAGAAGAGAAGGAGGAGATGGAACTGGTCCATTAAGAGAAAGGTACAACCGTGGAAGTTCCCATTGCGAAACAAAAAAGAACAAAGACTGCTGCAAAGAAGTCTTCAAAATCTGAATCTGCTGAACCCTCCTTGGCCAAAAGAACTAGGTCTGAAGTGAAGGGAAAATAAGTAAAAGTTAGTGAAGAAGAAGAAGAAGAAGAAGAAGAGTGGAATAGAGAAGAAGATGAGGAGGAGTCTGAAAATGAACAAGATCAATTTGTTGAAAGACCTGGAGGAGCTAGGAATGATTAGGTTGGTTGATGCTCTAGATAGAAGGCTGGAAAGAAAGGAGCTGATCGAGTTCATGGCAAATGCCACCGTGAAAAATGGGGAAGTCACCAGTGTGGTTAGGGGAGTGAAGGTGCAATTTGATGCACCTAAACTGGGGACAATTCTGGACATATCATACGAGGGCTATGATGACTACACTAGGGAGAGGTGGCCTTGTCTAGATAATCTTTCTAGTTCTCTCCAAATCACTAGGAACTTTTGCGATACTGAGTCTGCTGAAGATGTGCCAGAGGTAAAATTTGTATAGAAGAGTGAGATGAATCCTGGGCACAAGGTGCTATTAGAATTTGTGAACAAGTGTCTGCTGCCCAAACAGGAAAGGAGGCATACTGCTAACTACATGGACTTGGTTCTTCTGGAATGCCTTGTGAGTGAAAAGTAAAATAAACTGGTCTGCCTTCATTGTCAAGCTGCTGGACGTGTCATAAATGGCTCCAAGGCTTATGCTATTCCCTATGGGTTTATACTTATGACTGTGCTGGATAGGTTGAATGTTCCCTTGAAAAAATGGGAGATAGCCTCCAGCAAGGACCATTTTGGTGTCAAACCCTGCAGGCTTGTGACTATCTCCTCAGTATAGCCCCAGTTGAACCTGGTTCATCTTTGAAGACTCTAGTGAACAACAAGGTTAGGGCTTTGGTTCAACAGTGTGGGATAAAGGATACAGAGATTGCTAGGCTCAAGGCTCGAGTTGCTGAACTTGAAAATGAGAGGAATAGCCTGAAACATGAGCTAGCAAAAGAAAAGGAAAAGGGTGAATGGATGCTTCAAACAATGCTCAATATTCTCTAATCCCAACGCTCTAGCTCCTCCAAGCCTTAGGTCCTCCAGCACTATCCTTGAACCAGATTAGGAATTTTTTCTTTTCTTGTTATTGCTCATGGTTGGAAGTCTTTCTTTCTTTTTGTGGACTAGTTGTAGAAGCATTTCCTATCAATGACTATCTACTTTTCTCTTGTTTTCTGATGATTTTGTTCTCAATAGTTAAGTTTTTGTCATGTTCGATTATTGTTTCACTAAACCATGCTTTCACCTGCAGTTGCCCAGTGGCCATGCGTAAATATTACAATTTGGGATTCACATTATATGTAACTTTTAGATGATGCCAAAAGGGGGAAGAGATATTGTGCTTTACTTTATATTCTGAAAAAGTGATATTTATAACCTGATTAAATCTGGTCATTCATGATGAGTTAAAATTTCTTACGTAAAAGTGTTGATAATTAGCTGAGTTCCACAGGTTCTTTGATCAGTAAAAGAATAGAGTTTTTCATCATCAAAAAGGGGGAATTTCTTGGCACAAGTTTAGTTGAAGTTTTGAAGAATGACAAATGAACTCATGAAGGACTAGGTCCATCTCCGAAGACACAGTGGTTATGGCCCATGCACATGAGATGCACGTAAAGAAGATAAGTCTTCGGGATCAAGCAGCAATATCTTCTGAACTGATCGAAAAGATTGCATATGGGATAAGGAGAAGAAGTCTCCTTATGAGAAGTGAAAACATCTGGATAAGGGTTGGAGTTTGGATTGGTCTAGGACTCAAACTCAATGGAGGATCAGAAATTGAGTTACAATCAAACTCTAATTACTAACCTAATAAATAATTGAGTTGTTCTCTTTTACAGGTATGCACATACGCTGAAGTTAAGCTAACTTGAGAGCAAAGAGCAAGGCTATTTTGTAAAGCAATTTATGTGAGATCCAGTGTGCACACTTGCAGCTACTTGAACAAGATAGAAGAACCAGTTCTGTTATGTTTATTCTTATTCTAGTTAAATTGTAGCAGGTGGTTTAATATTGTACTTTTCCAGCTTTCATAGAAGCAATTGTAGTAGGTATTTTGAGTATTCAAGTTAGATTTAACTTGAAGGTGTCACAACAGTTGAGGTAGTGTGCCACACTGGGATTAGGGTTTAATCCTTAGGTTTACAAGAGTTTGTAAATGCTATTTTTTTTCTCTGTGATTTTAGTAGAAGTTTGGGAAAATCCTACTGAGTAGTATGTCTGTAAGGCCCCGTGAAAATCCCTACTCGAAAACCTGGATCCCATGATGCCAAGTCAGGAGCATGTGTTAGCAATTCATAAAAAGTCAAGAATAAGTTTCCTGAAAAAATGAAAAAAATACGGCTGCAAATCAGGTATGCGGACCGCATATCTACCGCAGAGTTAGTCAGAATGTTGGTTAAAATTGAAGTCAACTATGCAGTCAAAAATGCGGTCGCATAATCGAAATGCGGACCGCATAGTCGTCGCATATTTTTCTTTGAATTTTGTGAGGGTCAGTTCTGCGGTGCACTTTGCGACAGACGAACGTGAATGCAGACCGCATTTCAGTCGCAGACTCAGTTAGAGTGTCCAGTTTATGGGGAGCATTTTGCGGTCCATTATGCGGACCACATATTTACTCTGCGATCGCAAATGCAATTGCATATTTGACTCGGGGCTCGAATTTTCTAATTTTTAATCCGACCTCCCTATCGATATATCCAGTGTTAAAGCTCATTTTAAGCATTCTTCTAAGCATTTCTAGAGGGAGAGAGAGAGTTTTTAGAGAGGGAAAGTCTCCCCATCAAATTACTACATAAGATATGGCTAAATCCTTGAAAAAAATCAAGTGAAGACCCCTAGACCTTCATCTCAAGAGGTAAGACTTCATCACCCCAACTCTTAATTTTATTCTCAGATATAAGGGGTCACTAGTGAGGTGATTCATGTGTATAACAATGGATTCCTTACATGGATATCATACCTTAGATTAGTGGGGGTAGTGAATTAAAGAGGTGTACAAAACGATATAAATTGCTCTAAAAAGGGGCCTAAAACCACATTGCACCTCTAGTATTTGTCAATATGCTTGAACCAAGCTAGAGTCTCAATCTCATCTCTAATTTTCGATTTAATTTGTAATTCTTACTCAATAGATCGAAGTGCTACGAGTTCTGGAAATTTGTAAAAGAGTAAGTAAAGCTTTATTGAGGTATGTATGGCTTAAACCCCCTTTTACTTAAAATTGAGCACGGTTGGCCTTTATGAAAGTATGGTAAGAGTTGAATTGGTTAGTGTATTGACTTTTATTACGCATTAATTGATTTGCAATTATATATACATGTACGTGAAGGATGTGCCTCAATATGAATAATGTACCATTCTTAATAATTAGAGAGGGATGAAAAAGTACAATTATGTGTTGAAATACTTGGGCTATAAGCCAATATTGAAACAAAGAACTATTAATGCCAGCTATGTGCTCACTTACCTGTAATTGTAACTTGAATTATTATGGTATATGTGTATATGATCACAACTTGTAAAATGAATATTGAAAAAGGGAAAAACGATGTGATAATGGTGGCCATGAGCGCCAAGGAATTGATATGATATGTGTGAAATAAAGATTAAGAGGTGTTGACTAATGAGAAAGGGGTAATTTCTAGGCAAGGCGACCTAGCCGATCGGGTCGTAGTCGGACACCATGCTGCACACATGGTGGTAATGTGCTGATATTAAATTCCGAATAAGGGGAAATGAAGTATTGATTGAGAGTTATGCCTCCAATGAGGTGACCTAAGCTGTCGGGTCGTGACCAGACTCCTCTCAAGATGGCGGTGGTATTGAGAACAGTGGTGAACTTGTGACGGAAATGCCTTAATCTAAGTTTTGGTAATTGTATGAAAGGTTATATGAATTATATATTTGATAGACCCGTGTTATTTACTTGTACCTGTTTGATAGTTCTTTCAAATAAAATGGTGTTTAGTCAGACATACTAGTACTATTCCATGGTACTAACGTCCCTTTTGTCGGGGGCGCTACATTTTTCAATGAATGTAGGTGGCTCCATAGCGGATAGTGTCGATCGTGTGTAGCGGAGCATTTTCTACTCGATGTCTTGGTGAGCCCCTTTTTCTTTCAAGGGGCTATATGGTGTATCTTTCGTTATTACAGGTTTCAACTTTTGAGGTATAGGCAGGGCCTTGTTACCGGTATAGTTATGCTTATCTTTTGTATCCTAGAGGCTCCGTAGACACTAGTGTGGGTTATGTACGGGTGTTCGGAGAGTCCACTATCTATGTTGTAATCCTAAACTTGTGATTTCCATAAATTGTAACTCTAATAGAATCCTTGAAGCTAGCTTATGTATGATAAATTTTTGTGATATGAAATGAACCAATGATGTAGTATGCACCATGTATCCTTTTCTAAATTAATCAAAAGCACGGGTTTCGTATTCATATTGATGTGGGGTAGAAAGTATTCAGTAATGCTTGCTCAGTCGAGTTCACTTGATTGAGCACCGTTCGCACCTCCCGAAGTTGGGGCGTGACAAACTTGGTGTAAGGCCACGTAAATAATTTTTTGTCTCAAAACTTAGTAACTCATGTTGTCAACTTTGAATGTGTGTGCTCGGACCCTTGGTAGTGATCTAAGCTTTTAAAAATTAAAAGAATCAGTTTTCCAGAAAATTGTCATTTATGCGGTCCAGAATGCGGTCGCATATTAGCTATGCGGACCGCATTCCTGCCGCAGAGTGAAGCCGATGAATTTTCAAAATTGAAGTTGAAAATGCGGTCCACTATGCGACCGCATAAGCAATATGCGGACCGCTTTCTTGCCGCATAGTTAAACAGAGAGTTAGTCTAAGTTGATGTTATAAATGTGGTCCATTATGCGTCCGCATAATCAGTATGCGGACCTCATTTCCACCGCATACCCAGGCAGAGATGTTCAGTGATTGGGGTCAGTTCTGCGGTCCAATATGCGGACCGCATTCCAATTCGGCGATTGCATAGTGCGACCGCATATCTTGCTCGGGCTTCTATTTTCTAAAATTTAAAACCCGACCCCCTTTCTAATAAAACACCCTAACCCCTCGTTTTAACCATTTTTCTGAGCAAAAACAAGAGAGAGGGAGGACGGGTTCTTGAGAGAAAGTTCATTTTCTTCAAAATTTGTTCCTCAAATTATCTGGTCCGGGAAATTTTAAAGAAAGTATCTTCATCTCCATTTCTACAGGTAAAATACCTACCCCATTTTCATTGACTTTCAGATTTATTGAGAGGGGGAAAGTCTCATGCATTGGTTCTTGATAATAGGGGTTGAAACACTCATGTATGTTTATTAAAACCTAAAATCTAGTAAGAGTAGTTGGGAAGGAGTAAAGAATTATGTAAAGAAGGGTTGATAACCTAAATGTGTTCGGGTAGTGATTGTGAACTTTGATTCTAAGAAATGTGTATCAATTTGTGCACTAGATTAACGTTGCTAGGCTTTTGGTGAAGTTGGAAGTAGAAATTAAAAGGGAATTCGGCTCCAGGTATGTATGGCTAACCTTGACTTTGTAAAATCGCCTTGTTGGTGTTCAAATGTTTGGTATGTGACATCCACGTTGTGATTATGATATGTGGTATTAGATGAGAAACAAATAACGTATGAAATTGTAAGTGATGCAACTGGAATAATGGTGATATTAACATCTATGGCTTATCGTAGGCATGTATTGTTGTAACGTGAAACACTTGTGAATTGTGGAATATGACAGAAATAGTATTGAGGGTTATGGAAACACTTGTAAATTATTGTTGCTACTCCTTAAGAAGTGTTGTTGTGATTTTTGATAATTTTTCATTGTTATTGTCGTGATTGTTTGTGGATTGAAAATGTACGGTGGGATCGGGTTGCGTGCCGCAATACGAAGTAATAAGGTGCGGGTTGTGGTGATAAAGGTGGCCGAGGTAATAAGGGTGGCCGAGGTAATAAGGGTGGAAAGTAATCGAAATCACTGTTGAAATGAAAATATGAGCAAAAAAATGTGAAATCTATTGATGTGGAAATGTGGAAGGGAAACGGGAGAGTTTGTAAAACTTATTTGGCTTGATTGTTCTTTCTTTATGGATTTGATTGTTGTTTCTGTTACTGTTACTTACGTGTCTATGTCTTGAGTTTACTTGGCGCAAAGTTTGTTATACATACCAGTATAATTCAAGTGTACAGACATCCCTTTTGCCGGGGGCGCTACATTCGTGTTATGATTGTAGGTGGATCTGCAGTAGGTACTCCAGCCCACCGATCGTAGCTCCCTCTTCGTCTTCCGTCAGTTGTTTTGGTGTGCCCCATTCCTCTCGGGGCCCTACGTGGCTCAGGTTGCTTGTTTCCGTAGTTTTATTTTGCTATTGTGTAAGGTATAGCGGAGCCTTGTTACTGGCAAATACTGTATTATCCTGTTGTACTTTTAGAGGCTCCGTAGACAGTGGATGTAGGTTAGAAGCTTATGTATATCCATGTTTCTTTTGTTGGGCAACGAATTAATAACTTCACTAACTGTCACGTATGTATGTACATTTCGCAAAAGGTGTTTTAAATTAATTATATTACTAGTTCTTGAGATTATTGAGTAAGGAAAACATGGGGTAACACGTGGGGTAGGAAAGGCACCCAAGTCCTCCTGGTTGGGGCTTCCCGGTCGGGCGCCAGTCATGTCCCTCGAGTTTGGGGCGTGACAAACTTGGTATCAGAGCCTAAGGTTTTAAAGTGTCCTAGGATGTCTCGGAAACGTGTTTAGAAGAGCCCTTCTTATCGATGTGTTGTCAACCATATCTATAAGTAGGGGGCTGCATGGACATTTAGGAATTTACCCACTTCTTTGTAATTCTATATCGTGTAGTGAAGTGAAAAGTGGAAGTATTTATGTCTAACTCGTGCCTTGTTCGGAAATTTTCAGAAATGGCACATAAGAAGAAAGCTAGACTCGTCCTCGGGGCCGACCCCACCCCAAGTGTGGCTGTGAATCACGTACCTGATGCCGTGGGTGAGAGTGACTCACCGGTCTTGAATCTACTTGGCCCATCTATTCCAGATCCAAGCATTCCTATTTCGGCTGCGACAGAGGGTGCCACCATCCCTCCGGCCAATATTCTTGATTCTGATATAGTTTTAGCTTTCGGTCCCGGGGTTTCTGATGGGGACCTTAGAGGAGCCATCCGTATGTTGACCCAATTAGTGGCCGCCCAGGCCCAAAGATCTCATGATGCCCCTGTGTCCTCCAGTGGACAGGGAGATTCCGCTAGCTCCAGAGTCCACTAGTTTCTGCGATTGGCCCCTCCATAATTCTCAGGCACAGACCTAGAGGCCGATCCGCAGGATTTCCTTGATGAGATCTATAAGACCCTTCGAGTGATGAAGGCTACAGAGGTAGAGGGGGTTGATCTGGCTTCATACAAGTTGAGGGGAGCAGCGCGTTCGTGGTTTGAGATGTGGGAGTATTCCTGTGAGGAGGGAAGACCTCCAGCTAGATGGGATGAGTTTGTAGATGCCTTTATGGACGACTTCTTGCCTGTAGAGACAATGGCAGCCCGTGCCACTAAGTTCGAGGTTCTCAAACAGGAAGTTGAAGATTCGGGCAGAAAGGGAGAGTAGCAGCAAGGTCCGATCAATGGGTCACTCAAGGAGACCATTTCCGAGGAGAGGGTCATCAGGGCCATCCCAGTCATATGCTCAGTCTTCGGCGAGTGCACCGCCATCTGTGCACAGTTATCAGCAGAGCAGTCGTTCCAAACCAGGTTCAGACAGTAGGAGGTCCCGTCAGTCCGGTCATCCAGGAGTGTGGTCTCAACAACAGGGGGAACTACATGCCCCAAATGTGGGAGATTCTATACAGAGACTTGCTATTTGGATATCCCGGTATGTTATAGGTGGGGGATGAGAGGTCAGATACAGCGGGACTGCCACACACCGAGTCAGGGTATGGGTAGGGGATCTGCCCAGTCATCCGGTTCTTCAGTTGCTACATCATCAGTGCGTCCTCCAGCTCCAGCAGGGGGCGATGCAACTACAGGTGGAGCTCTTGGTAGGGGTGGACCTAGCCGGTTCTATACTTTGAGTAGTCGCCACAGTGCTGAGGCTTCTCCAGATGTTTTTACAGGTATCTTGTCTGTTCAGGCCATTGATTGTTATGCTCTTATTGATCCGGGGTCCTCTTTGTCTTATATCAACCCATTCATTGCTTCAAGTTTTAGGACAGAACCCGAACAGCTTCATGAGCCGTTCTCTGTATCGTCTCCGGTTGGTGATTCCATTACAGCCTCATGAGTTTATAGGAATTGTGTTGTCACGGTGTGTGGTCGTGTTACCACGCCCGATCTTATTGAGCTTGGAATGGTAGATTTTGATGTAATAATGGGTATGGACTGGCTTTATTCGTGCTTTGCCAAACTTGACTATCGGATGAGAGTCATGAGACTCGAGTTCCCTAACGAGCCGGTTATTGAGTGGAAAGGAAATGGTGTGGTTCCAAAGGGTAGGTTTATTTCTTACCTTAAGGCTTCGAAGATGATTCAGAAGGGGTGTATCTATCATTTGGTCCGGGTGGCGGACGCCACTTTAGAAGTGTCTGTCCCCGAGTTAGTGCCAGTTGTGAATGAGTTTCTTGAAGTGTTTCAAGATGAGCTTCCAGGGATTCTGCTAGATAGGGAGATTGATTTCGGGATTGATGTATTGCCAGATACTCAGCCAATATCCATTCCACCATACAGAGTGGCACCAGCAGAGTTAAGAGAGTTAAAGGAACAGCTGAAGGATTTATTAGAGAAGGGGTTCATACGACCGAGTGTGTCGCCGTGGGGTGCTCCGGTTCTTTTGGTCAGAAAGAAGGATAGGTCGCTTCGGATGTGCATTGGTTACCGGCAGCTTAACAAAGTCACCATCAAGAATAAATATCCTTTGCCTCGGATAGATGATTTGTTCGACCAATTGCAAGGTGCAAAGTTCTTCTCCAAAATTGATCTGCGGTCCGGGTATCACCAATTGAAGATTAAAGAGCAGGACACTCCTAAGACCGCCTTCAGAACCCGCTATGGTCACTTTGAATTCTTGGTCATGTCTTTTGGGCTAACCAACGCCCCGGCAGCTTTCATGGACCTTATGAATCGGGTTTTCAAGCCATTTCTATATTCCTTTGTGATTGTTTTCATTGACGACATCCTCGTTTATTCGCGAAGCAGGGAGGATCATGCCATTCACCTCAGAGCAATTTATGGATCCAGCATTGGCTCAGATGAAGGAAGCAGTTTTGAATAACAAGACTTTAGCATTTTCACTCGGTGGCGAGGATGGTGTATTGTGGTGTCAAGGTAGGCTATGTGTCCCGGATGTGGATAAGCTTCGGGAGAAGGTGATGGCGGAGGCTCATAATTCCAGGTATTCCGTGCACCCAGGTTCTACGAAAATGTATCATGGTCTCAAGAAGATTTATTGGTGGAACGGTATGAAAAGGGGTGTGGCTATCTTTGTATCTAAATGTCCAAATTGTCAGCAAGTGAAGGTTGAGCATCAGCGGCCTGGTGGGTTAACTCAGCTTATGGAAATACCAATGTGGAAATGGGAGATTATCAACATGGATTTCCTGGTAGGGTTACCTCGCACTCCGTGCAAGTTCGACTCAATTTGGGTAATAGTGGATCGACTCACCAAATCAGCTCACTTCTTGCCAGTCAAGTCCACCGATACTGCAGAACAATATGCTAAGTTGTATATCAAGGAGATAGTAAGGCTTCATGGTACTCCACTTTCTATTATCTCGGATCGAGGGGCCCAGTTCACAGCTAATTTTTGGAAGAAATTTCAGCAAGGTTTGGGTACTCAGGTGAATCTCAGCATAGCTTTCCATCCGCAGACCGACGGTCAGGCCGAGCGGACTATTCAGACGCTTGAGGATATGTTGCGGGCTTGTGTCTTGGATTTCAAAGGTAGTTGGGATGACCACTTACCACTTATAGAATTTGCTTACAATAACAGCTTTCATGCTAGCATTCAGATGGCCCCGTTTGAGGCATTGTACGGAAGAAGGTGTAGGTCTCCAATTGGGTGGTTTGAAGTGGGTGAAGCAGAATTGCTAGGGCCAGATCTTGTGTACCAGGCTATGGAGAAAGTTAAAGTCATTCAGGAAAGGATGAAAACTGCTCAGAATCCCCAAAAATACTATGCGGACATTCACCGAAGAGATTTGGAATTTCAAGTTGATGATCGGGTGTTCTTGAGGGTATCTCCTATGAAGGGAGTCATGCAATTCGGGAAGAAAGGGAAGTTGCGTCCTAGGTATGTCGGACCGTATCGGATCGCTCAACGGGTAGGGCAGGTGGCTTATATGCTGGAATGTCCTCCTGAAATGTCATTAGTACACCCGGTGTTCCATGTGTCCATGTTGAAGAAAGTGGTTGGAGACCCATCCACCATCGTGCCAGTCGAGACTATCGAGGTTAATGAAGACTTGTCGTATGAAGAAGTTCCAGTTGCCATTCTTGATAGGCAAGTCCGTAAGTTGAGAAATAAGGAAGTTGCCTCTGTTAAAGTGTTATGGCGAAGTCAACAAGTTGAGGAAGCCACGTGGGAAGCCGAAAAAGAAATGAAGGAAAAATACCCACATCTGTTTGTGCAAGTCTAGTAGAAACCATGCGAACTCTTATCTCTAAAACAAAACTAATACTGTGTTCAAAATGGTTTTTCTTAAATGCTTTACTCTTGAAATAACCCAACCTGTGCAAGGATTATATGTGTTGTGATTGTCTCAAATCATGTGAACCTCCCTTTGGTAAATGGGAGTTTATAAAGACTCATGTGATAAGTAAACAACTAATGGTGGTATAGATTGATAATGGTTTATTTATATGCATGTAGTATGTTGAAGCAATTAAATTATGTGGGACCCATTGAAGTGACTAGTTTATGTGCAAAATGTAGCAAGTGATAGAATATGTGCAATTGTTGAGGTAATGAATTGTGTACAAGCTGTAGAGATAGTTGTAAATGTGTAATGGTGCTTGGGAATATGTTTCTGGGGCTCTCTGACAGGTGGATATGTCCATATTACAAAGGAAACTCTTGCAAAAAATTTCTAGAATATGGGAGTTAGTGAAAATTCGAGAGTCTTCATATCATGCCTTTCAAAACCAACTGATTTTCAAAATCCTCATTCGACGACGAATGATTTTACGTGGGGGAGAATGTAAGGCCCCGTACATAATTTTTGGTCTCAAAACTTAGTACCTCGTGGTGTCGACTTCGAATGTATGCTCGGACCCTTGGTAGTGATCTAATCTTTCAAAAATCAAAAGAATCAATTTTCCAGAAAATTGTCATTTATGCGGTCCAGAATGCGGTTGCATATCAGCTATGCGGACCGCATTCCTGCCGCAGAGTGAAGCAGAAGAATTGTCAAAATTGCAGTTGAAAAAGAAGTCCATTATGCGACTGCATAATCAAGATGCAGACCGCATTCCTGCTGCATAGTTAATCAGAGAGTTAGTATAAGTTGATGTTATAAATGCGGTCCATTATGCGACCGCATAATCAGTATGCGGACCGCATTTCCACCGCATACCCGGGCAGAGATGTTCAGTGATTGGGGTCAGTTCTGCGGTCCAATATGCGGACCGTATTCCAATTCGGCAATCGCATACTGCGACCGCAGATCTTGCTCGGGCTTCTATTTTTTAAATTTAAAACCCGACCCCCTTTCTAATAAAACACCCTAACCCCTCATTTTATCCATTTTTCTGAGCAAAAACAAGAGAGAGGGAGGAGGGGTTCTTGAGAGAAAGCTCATTTTCTTCAAAATTTGTTCCTTAAATTATCTGGTCCGGGAAATTTTAAAGCAAGTGTCTTCATCTCAATTTCTACAGGTAAAATCCCTACCCCATTTTCATTGTCTTTCAGATTTATTGAGAGTGGGAAAGTCTCATGCATTAGTTCTTGATAATAGGGGTTGAAACACTCATGCATGTTTATTAAAACCTAAAATCTAGTAAGAGTAGTTGGGAAGGAGTAAAGAATTGTGTAAAGAAGGGTTGATAACCTAAATGTGTTCGGCTAGTGATTGTGAACTTTGATTCTAATAAATATGTATTAATTTGTGCACTAGACAGACGTTGCTAGGCTTTTGGTGAAGTTGGAAGTAGAAATTAAAAAGGAATTCGGCTCCAGGTATGTATGGCTAACCTTGACTTTGTAAAATCGCCTTGTTTGTGTTCAAATGTTTGGTATGTGACATCCACGTGGGTCAATTGTGAAATACGTGTGATTTGCATGGTTGTGATTATGATATGTGGTATTAGATGAGAAACAAATAACGTATGAAATTGCAAGTGATACAACTGGAATAATGGTGATATTAACATCTATGGCTTATCGTGGGCAAGTATTATTGTAACGTGAAACACTTGTGAATTGTGGAATATGACGGAAATAGTATTGATGGTTATGGAAACACTTGTAAATTATTGTTGCTACTCCTTAAGAAGTGTTGTTGTGATCTTTGTGAATTGTTCATTGTTGTTGTTGTGATTGTTTGTGAATTGAAAATGTACGGTGGGATCGGGTTGCGCGCCGCAACATGAAGTAATAAGGTGCGGGTTGTGGTGATAAGGGTGGCCGAGGTAATAAGGGTGGAAAGTGATCGAAATCACTGTTGAAATGAAAATATGAGCAAACAAAATGTGAAATCTATTGATGTGGAAATGTGGAAAGGAAACGGGAGAGTTTGTAAAACTTGTTTGGCTTGGTTGTTCTTTCTTTATGGATTTGATTTTTGTTTCTGTTACTATTACTTACTTGTCTATGGCTTGAGTTTAATTGGCGCAAACTTTGTTATACATACCAGTACAATTCAAGTGTACTGACGTCCCTTTTGTCGGGGGCGCTACATTCGTGTTATGATTGTAGGTGGATCAGCAGCAGGTACTTTAGCACACCGATCGTAGCTCCCTCTTCGTCTTCCGTCAGTTATTTTGGTGAGCCCCATTCCTCTCGGGGCCCTACGTGGCTCAGGCGCTTGTTTTCGTAGTTTTATTTTGCTGTTGTGTAAGGTATAGCCGGAGCCTTGTTACCGGCAAATAGTGTATTATCCTGTTGTACTTCTAGAGGCTCCGTAAACAGTGGATATGGGTTAGAAGCTTATGTATATCCATGTTTCTTTTGTTAGGCAACGAATTAATAACTTCACTAACTGTCACGTATGTATGTATATTTCGCAAAAGGTGTTTTAAATTACTTATATGACTAGTTCTTGAGATTATTGAGTAAGGAAAACATGGGGTAACACGTGGGGTAGGAAAGGCACCCAGGTCCGCCTGGTTTGGGCTTCCCGGTCGGGCGCCGGTCATGTCCCTCGAGTTTAGGGCGTGACAAACTTGGTATTAGAGCCTAAGGTTTTAAAGTGTCCTAGGATATCTTGGAGCCATGTCTAGTATAGCCCTTCTTATCGGTGTGTTGTCGACCACATCTATAAGTAGGGGGCTGCATGTACATTTAGGAATAACACTCTTCTTTTATATTCTGGATCGTGCGGTGAAACAGTTTACTTCCTAATCGGTGTATTGTTCAATCTTTTAGTAAATGGCAGCTAAGAAGAAGGTGAGAATTGGCGAAGAAGCCAATGCCACCCCAGGAGTGGGTAGTTTCGGGCTTGTGAATTTAAAAGATAAATATTGATGTTTGGCAATGATGTATAAAACTTGGAATACTTGTATTATGATGAATGAAGTTGCTAATAAAAAAATGAAATGGAAATTGTTATTGATAGGTTTATAGAATTTGGTTAATGGAGTCCATCTCCTATAAATGGCTATTTCACTTGGTTAATAGGTAATGAAAATGCGGGGTAACGGCTTGACTGGGGATACCCGGTTGAGCGCCGGTCATGTCCCTCGAATTTGGGGCATGATAGCACCTAGCCTTGAGTCTATACCAGTTGTGAATGAATTTCCAAATATCTTTCTAGATGAGCTCCCTGGTATTCCACCAGACAGGGAAATTGATTATGGGATCGATGTGATGCCAGGCACACAGCCTATATCGATTCCACCTTAGAGGATGGCACCGACAGAATTGAAAGACCTAAAGGAGCAATTGACGGATTTGTTAGAGAAGGGTTTCATCCGTCCAAGTATGTCACCATGGGGCGCACCGATCTTGTTCGTAAGAAAGAAGGATGGATCGTTGCGAATGTGTATTGACTACTGGTAACTCAACAAAGTCACAATCAAAAACAAATATCCCTTTCAAAGAATAGATGACTTGTTTGATCAATTGCAAGGTGCTACGTGTTTCTCAAAGATTGACTTGCGGTCCGGGTATCACCAGTTGAAGATAAGGAAGCGGGATATTCCAAAAACAGCTTTCAGAACCCGGTATGGGCACTTTGAATTTATGGTAATGTCTTTTGGGCCAACAAATGCCCCAGTAGCTTTCATGGACCTTATGAATCGAGTCTTCAAGACCTTTCTAGACTCCTCTGTGATAGTGTTCATTGACGATATTCTGGTATATTCCCGAAGTCGGGAGGACCATGCTATCCATCTCAAGGCAGTATTGCAGACTCTTCAGCAACATCAATTGTATGAGAAATTTTCAAAATGTGAATTCTGGCTTGAATCTGTCACATTCTTGGGTCATGTCATTTCCAGGGAAGGAGTTATGGTTGACCCTCAGAAGGTTGCGACAGTGAAGAATTGGCCTAGACCTACCACTCCAACGGAGAGCCATAGTTTCTAGGGATTAGCTGGGTACTACAGGAGGTTTGTGGAGGGCTTTTCTAATCTTGCCTCTCCGTTGACTAAATTGACGCAGAAAGCAGTTAAATTTCAATGGTCTGATGCTTGTGAAAAGTGTTTCCAATAATTGAAATCAAGGTTGACAACAGCACCGGTATTAGCCCTACCAGAGGGTATAGAGGGATTTATGGTGTATTGCGATGCTTTGAGAGTCGGACTCGTGTGTGTGTTGATGCAATGGGGCAAGGTTATAGCCTACACCTCTATGCAACTCAAGAATCATGAGAAGAACTATCCAACCTATGACTTAGAGGTAGCAGCTGTGGTGTTTGCACTAAAGAGTTGGCGACATTATTTGTATGGGGTTTATGTGGACGTATTTACAGATCATAAGAGCCTTAAATATATCTTCAAGTAGAAAGAGATGAACTTGAGGCAAAGAAGGTGGCTAGAGTTACTCAAAGACTATGATATTGATATTCTCTACCTCCCAGGAAATGCTAATGTTGTCGCAGATGCACTTAGTCAAAAATCTATGGGGAGTTTGGTTTATTTGGGGGCCTATCAGAGACCGTTAGCTAGGGAGGTTTCACCGGCTAGATAATGTGGGAGTTCGTCTTGCGGACACTGATGAAGGAGGGGTAATTATACAGAATAGGGATGAATTATTGCTTGTGGTAGAGGTGAAAGAAAAGCAATTCAATGATCCATTGTTAGCACAACTGAAAGAAGGGATTCACAAACATAAGACCGCAGCTTTCTCCTTTGGCATGAATGGCAGAAGCTCACATATCTAGGTACCAAGACCGCCTGTGTGTTCTTGATATTGACAGTCTTCAAGAAAGTATCATGGCAGAAGCTCACACATCCAGGCATTTTGGTGCACCCAGGTTCTACAAAAATGTATCATGATCTCAAGGAAATTTATTGGTGGAACAACATGAAGAGGGATGTGGAGGATTTTGTGGTAAAATGTTCGAATTGTCAACAGGTGAAGGCCGAACATCAAAGGCCCGGTGGATTGACATAATGCATAGACATTCCAATGTGGAAATGGGAGATTATTAACATGGATTTTGTGGTAGGGTTGTCGCGCACTCCGCGCAAGTTCGACTCAATTTGGGTGATCGTGGATCGACTCACAAAATCAGCACACTTCTTGCCAGTTAAATCTACCAACACAGCGGAACAATATGCTCAGTTGTATATCAAAGAAATAGTCAGGTTTCATGGCACTCCAGTCTCAATAATTTCAGATCGAGGCACTCAATTTAAAGCTAACTTTTGGATGAAGTTTCAGCAGGGTTTGGGTACGCAAGTAAACCTTAGCACAACTTTTCATCCATAAACCGATGGGCAAGTAGAGCGGACTATTCAGACGCTTGAAAACATGTTGCGTGCTTGTACTATTTATTTTAAGGGGAGTTGGGATGACCATTTGCAAATCATAGAATTCGCTTACAACAACAGCTTCCATGCTAGTATTCAAATGGCACAGTTCGAAGCATTGTATTGTAGGAGATGTAGGTCTCTCATCGGATGGTTTGAGGTTGGGGAAGCAGAATTGATAGGGCCAGACCTCGTGCACCAGGCCATGGAGAAAATCAAGCTTATTAAAGAATGGTTGAAAACTGCTCAAAGTCGCCAAAAATCCTACTCAGATGTGTGTCACAGAGATTTGGTGTTTAAAGAACATGATTGGGTATTCTTGAAAGTTTCCTCTATGAAGGGTATCATGCGATTCGAAAAGAATGGAAAATTAAGTCCAAGGTATGTCAGACCATACAGAATCATTCAGAAAGTTGGTCAGGTGGCATACAAGCTCGAGCTGTTACCCGAGATGTCATTGGTACACCCGGTCTTCCATATGTCTATGTTAAGGAAGGTAGTTGGGGATCCTTCCACCATTGTGCCAGTTGAGACTATTGAGGTAAATGAAGAGCTATCATATGAAGAGGTCCCAGTTGCCATTCTTGATAGGAAAGTTCAAAATCTGAGAAATAAGGAAATTGCATCTATAAAAGTTTTATGGCGGAACCAGCACGTTGAGGAAGCTACTTGGGAAGCCGAGGATGAACTGATAAAGAAGTATCCACACTTGTTTGAATAATCATGTAATAACTTTTATGCGTTTACCTCCTTTGAAATCGTATTTGTTGGCTGGATTTATGTAAAGCCATACTCTTTTTGGTAATATAGTTCCCTATATGGCCATGGTTGATATTGTACCAGTTATACTATGCTTATGAATATGTTTATGCTGTTATGGTATGTTTCTGGGGATCACTGACAGGTGGGTAAGGCCTAGATACAAAGGAAACTCAGGCAAAATTTTCGGAAATCTAGGGAGTTAGCTAAATTTGGGGACTGTCAACCTGTTTCGGGTTGTGAAGAGGAGAAGATTGCACTAAGACTGTTAAGAAGTGAACCTTGATCCTCATTCGAGGATGAATGATCTTAAGTGGGAGAGGATGTAGGGCCCCGTGAAAATCCCTACTCGAAAACCTGGATCGCGTGATGCCAAGTCAGGAGCATGTGTTAGCAATTCATAAACAATGCATTAAAAATTCAAGAATAAGTTTCCAGAAAAAATGCAAAAAATGCGGTCAGGAATGCGTCTGTAAATCAGGTATGCGGACCGCATATCTGCCGCGGAGTTAGTCAGAATGTTGGTTAAAATTGAATTCAACTATGCCGTCGCTTAATCGAAATGCGGATCGCATAGTCGTCACACATTTTTCTTTGAATTTTGTGAGGGTCAGTTATGCGGTGCACTTTGCGACTGCAGAACGTGAATGTGAACCGCATTTCTGCCCCAGACTCAGTCATAGTGCCCAGTTTCTTGGGAGCATTTTGTGGTCCATTACGCGGACCATATGTTTACTCTGCGATCACAAATGCGATCACATATTTGACTCGGCGCTCCAATTTTCTAATTTTTAACCCGACCTCCCTATCGATATATAGCTCATTTTAAGCATTCTTCTGAGCATTTCTAGAGGGAGAGAGAGGGTTTTTAGAGAGGGAAAGTCTCCCCATCAAATTACTCCATAAGATATGGCTAAATCCTTGAAGAAAATCAAGTGAAGACCCTTAGACATTCATCTTAAGAGGTAAGACTTCATCACCCCAACTCTTATTTTTATTCTCAGATATAAGGGGTCACTAGTGAGGTGATTCATGTGTATAACAATGGATTCCTTAGATGCATATCAAACCTTAGAGTAGTGGGGGGTAATGAATTAAACAGGGGCACAAAATGATATAAATTGCTCAAAAAAAGGGTCGAAGATCACATTGCACCTCTAGTGTTTGTCAATATGCTTAAACCAAGCTAGAGTCTCAATCACATCTCTAATTCTCGATTTCATTTGTAATTCTTACTCAATAGATCGAAGTGCTAAGAGTTCTTGAAATTTGTAAAAGAGTAAGGAAATCTTTATTGAGGTATGTATGGCTAAAACCCCCTTTTACTTGAAATTGAGCACGGTTGGCCATTACGAAAGTATGGTAAGAGTTGAATTGGTTAGTGTATTGACTGTTATTACGCATTAAATGATTTTACATTATATATACATGTACGTGAAGGATGTGCCTCTACGTGAATAATGCACCATTCTTGATAATTAGAGAAGTATGAAAAAGTACAATTATGTGTTGAAATACTTGGGCTATAAGCCAATATCAAAACAAAGAATTATTCATGCTAGCTATGTGCTCACTTACCTGTAATTGTAACTTAAATTATTATGGTATATGTGTATATGATCACAAATTGTAAAATTAATATTGAAAAAGTGAAAAATGATGTGATAATGGTGGCCATGAGCACCAAGGAATTGCTATGATATGTGTGAAATAAAGATTCAGAGGTGTTGACTAATGAGAAAGGAGTAATCGCTAGGCAAGGCGACCTAGCCGATCGGGTCGTGATCGGACACCATGCTGCACACATGGTGGTAATGTGCCGATATTGAATTCTGAATAAGGAGAAATGAAATAATGATTGAGAGTTATGCCTCCAATAAGGTGACCTAGCCTGTCGGGTCTTGACTGGACTCCGCTCAAGATGGCGATGGTATTGAGAACAGTGGTGAACATGTGACGGCAATGCCCTAATCTACGTTTTTGAAATTGGATGAAAGGTTATATGAATTATATATTTGATATACCCATGTTATTTACTTGTACCTGTTTGATAGTTATTTCAAATAAAATGGTGTTTAGTCATACATACTAGTACTATTCCATGGTAGTAACGTCCCTTTTGCCGGGGGCGCTACATTTTTCAATGACTGTAGGTGGCTCTATATCGGATAGTGCCGATCGTGTGTAGCAGAGCATTTTATACTAGAAGTCTTGGTGAGCCCCTTTTCTTTCAAGGGGCTATATGGTGTATCTTTTGTTATTACAGGTTTCAACTTTTGAGGTATAGCCAGGGCCTTGTTGCCGGTATAGTTATGCTTATCTGTTGTATCCTAGAGGCTCCGTAGACACTAGTGTGGGTTATGTACAGGTGTTCGGGGAGTCCACTATCTATGTTGTAATCATAAACTTGTGATTTCCATAAATTTTAACTCTAATAGAATCTTTGAAGCTAGCTTATATACGGTAAACCTTTTTGATATGAAATGAACCAATGATGTAGTATGCACTATGTATCCTCGTTTAAATTAATGAAAAGCATGGGTTCCATATTCATATTGATTTGTGGTAGAAAGTGTTCAGTAAGGCTTGCTCAATCGTTTTCACTTGATTGAGCGCCGATCGCGCCTCCCGAGGTTGGGGCGTGACAAGGTCGTGGTTTTTTTCACCTTTTGAGTCAGGTGTTTTCCACGTAAAACTCTCCGGGTTCTTTAATTTATGCACTCTTAATTCCGCACACAGTTATAGTAAGTACATCAAGAAGAATCAGGTTCTTCTAGTGCGACAATTAGGTACCACACAAATCACCCCCCTCTTCTGTGGTATTGACGTCTAGAATATCACACATACACATAACAAGATCACTATCTTCATAACAACAAAAGTCGCCAAACGCAAACTCATCAACCTAAAAAATGCTTTTATCCTCTCACATTTAGGCATTGCTTTTCTTTTATAGGGCTAAGAACTACCCTAATCATTGCATAGGGCTAAACACGGATCTCTCCTTGCATAAGGCTAAGCATTGCCTTCACAGTGCATAAAGCCAAGCACTGGCCTTCCTTGCGTGATACTAAACAATGTCTCCATTCTTTTCTAAATGCCTCTGAACTCTCCTGAGAATCTGGCCCTCTTATCCTGATGCTTCTGCTCTATACCCCTCAAACGGTAACCCTCAATCCTGTGAGAAATCTGAAGTACTAGATGATATCCAGTGCCCATCTCTACCTCACGGGCCATACCCAACCTGATAGTGGGGTGTAATCCTGCAACAAATCTCTGTTTTCTCTCTGCCTCCGTGGGAAGTATCATAAGTGCATGGCGAGAAAAGTCGGAGAACATCGCCTCATAATCGGTCACTGACATCTGACCCTGCTCTAGATGCTCAAATTGATGATGCAGCTCTTCCTACTCAGAGGGTGGAATGTACCGATCTAGGAATAACTGAGTGAATTGACCCAAAGTGAGGGGAGGAGCTCCTGCTGGCCTGCTAAGTGCATAAGACTACCACCATCTACGAGCCCTGCCCTCCAGCTGAAAAGTATTGTAGTCGACACGATGCGACTCCAATATCCTCATGTTGTGCAGTCTATCCCTGTACCTATCAATGAAATCCTGGGCATCCTCATGACGCTCACCCCCGAACACTGGAGGGTGCAACCTGGTCCATCTGTCTAATAATTTATGCGGATTGTCGTCCACAGCTGACCCGGGCTGGGGTGTCGCTATAGCAACTGGCTGAACCCCCTCCGCGGGTACTGCACCCAGAGTATGATACACTGCAGCTATATGACCTGGAGCCTGTGCGGTAGGGGTCTGTTCTCCCCCTCCTGCCTGTGAGGTAGCTGGATCTACGTGCAATAAACAAGCCTCAGTCATAGTATTCATGAACCGAAGCATACGACCCATGACATCCTGAAATCCCGGTACTGTCATGAAATCCACCGGAGTAGGCACAGCTGCGGGCACCTCGCCCCGCTCCTCAATAATGGGATCCCCCGTAGGGTCCGCTGGTGGTGCATTTGGAATAGCTCTAGGATGCCCTCGTCCCCTACCACGGGCCGGTGCCCTCCCTCGGCCTTTACCTCGGCCTCTGGCAACTGGGGGAGCAGCTCCTCTCGGGTTCGGAACGTCAGCGGTACGGGTCCTCACCATCTGTGAGAGAATAGAAAAGGGAAATTTAGTACACTGGCCACTGCACGATAGAAATGAATAAATGGTAGTTTTTCCTAGTACCATATAGCCTCTCGAAGATAAATATAGACATCTCTGTACCGATCTACAAGACTCTATTAGGTTTTCCCATAACTTGTAAGACCTACGTGAACCTAGTGTATTGATACCATGTTGTCACGACCCATTTTTCCCTAATAGGTCATGATGGTGCACGACACCATTGTCTGGCTAGCCAATGCAGAAATGTCATTTAATTCTCGTTTTTACTTTAACCAAAGACAATTGCAATAGATTTTCGAAATAAAGGGAAGACCAGTAAAGATCATAATGTGTCGAAATGACAATACAACCCAAAAATAAAATTCTACCACTGTGTGTGCCAGAACCTGGTGTCTCAAGCTACGGGCAACTAGTAGAATATACAAAAAAGAATACTGTACTATCCTACTGTCTCAATCAGGATAGACAGAACCAAAAATACAGAGAAAGACTTCTTCGGCTGCGGAACGGCATGAGAGAGAAGCAACTCACCGTAGAAGTCCCAGATGTGCTCACTGATACGCACCAGAATGATGCCCAGGTCCACCTGCCTCAGATCATGTACATTTAAGTACATAAGCATAGCATGAGTACATAAACAACATGTACCCAGTAAGTTTCCCATCTAATCTCGAAGAAGTAGAGACGAGAGGTCGACATGATACTTACTATGGTCAAGATAATATAATATTAATGTGAGATATACAGCATGAGGATCTTCAATAATACAAGTTTAAAATAAAAGTCATATTTGTGTTCCTGACCATAATTCAATTACCATTTTTCCCTTAAAATACTTAATAATTGATCATGTCATGTCTAAATGTAAGCATATGTATATCATGCCCAATTATGCCGAGGTCGATGGCCCGCTCCAATAGAAAATAAATTTTGCACTGTCGAGGGTCGAACAGCGCAAAGCATAGATGCATCTATTCTCACCGAGGCATTCGGCCCGATCCATAATCATCAAGAAAATATCAGGAATGCACATAAAGGCTCAATTATATCCAATGAAATTCCTACCAAGGCTGAATAAGCTCATATGTTCACTTTTCATTCCCTCAACTCTCTAGCAAATCATACACGATCATTTTGGTAATTTAAAATAAGAAATATTCCCCAATTAGGCATGATGTGGGTCCTAAATTACCCACACAATTATCATTATAGGAGATACACACGGACTCTCGTTATCTAGTACGTACGCAGCCCCAACATTTAACAACAATTACTCATTTATAATCCTATGGGGACAATTCCCTCTTACAAGGTTAGAAAGGAGACTCACCTCGCTCCGAAGCGCACTTCCAATATCAAGAACAAGCCCAAATCCTCAATTCGAAGCCGAACGAGCACAAACTAATTAAAAAAAAGCAGGAACTAGTCAATAAAGGCTTACAAGGTTGAATTCTAACTATTTAAGTGATTTCCCAACCTTTCCCACATATTTCCTAAATTCCGACCCCGGGCCCACATGCCCGGATTCCGAGATTTTTAGAAGGAAGTTGTTCTCTATCACCTAAGGATCACAAATATATGATTTCTAGTTCATTACCTAACAAATTGCATGCTTAAATCTTAAATTTTGCTAAAACCCTAGGTCTAGCCCTAACCCTTGATTTTTCACCAAATTTTAGTCTTTAATCTACCTAATGTTCATGTAATTTAACTCATAATGGAGGAAGATTGCTTACCTTGCAATAATATGTTGAAACCCTCTCTTTGGAACCACCAAAATCTCCCAACTGTGGAATGATAAGTGATAAAAATGGCTTTGGGATAGAATTAAATGAACCCTTCTGCCCAACTATTTCCGCTTCTGCGGTAGGATTCCCAC
The DNA here is from genome assembly GCA_026770625.1 of Nicotiana glauca. NCBI lineage: Eukaryota > Viridiplantae > Streptophyta > Magnoliopsida > Solanales > Solanaceae > Nicotiana > Nicotiana glauca. Next base: position 80,687 of record MU748438.1, on the reverse strand, counting down.
TTCTGTGGTAAAAAGCCATTTTTGCGGAAACGAAAAAGGAAGCCTGGACCACTTCTGTGGTTAGGTTCTCGCTTCTGCGAGTCCGCTTCTGTGGTACTGGGCCTGGGAATGTGGACCGTTTCTGTGGTCTGGGGTCCGCTTCTGCGGTCTCTTGGCCGCTTTTGCGGTTTCCCCTGGGCCTGGCCCCTTCCACTTTTATGATGAGGAAGCCGCATCTGCGGTACCGCTTATGCGGTTATGATAGAACCAGCAAACATCAGTCCTTTTTTCCAAGTTTTAACTTCACTCGAGCCTTGCTCGTTTGACGCTCGGGGCCCCCGTGCCCCGTCCGAACATACCGACAAGTCTGAAATCACGAGGAGGACCTACTCTAACACTCGGATCACTTAAAACAACATTAAATCTAGGAATCACGTCCTACAACCAAATAAATCAATCTATTGAACTCCAAGTTCTTAACTTTCTTCTAACGGGACAAAATGCCCTTAAACTACTCGGATTGACACCAAATTTGACGGGTAAGTCCTAACTGATATTTCGGACTTGTACCAAGTTTCAGAATCAAAATTCGAGCCCGATACCTAGGAAAACAATGATTTCTTAGTTTATTTAAATCTTTGAAACTTTAATTTAACAATTTTACATAAAAATTCATTACTCGGGCTAGGGACCTCAGAATTTAATTCCGGGCATACGCCTAGGTCCCATATTTTCCCAAGGACTCTCCGGGATCGTCAAACCACGAATCCGCATCCGTTTCCCAAGAAAGTTGATCGAAGTCAAACTTGCCCTTTTTAGAGAAACTTAAAGAAGCAATTGGACTTATTCTTACTCAAAACTCTTCCAACTTCCGAACCATCCATCCCCACAAGTCATAAATTAGTTAAAGCATGTGCGGGAAGTTTTATTTAAGGGAACGGGGTTCTAAAATGCAAAACGACCAGTCGGGTCGTTACAAAGACAAGAGTCTACAAGTTGAAGATTTCAAAAGATTAAAGAAGAGAAATTATTACTATTATTTCATTAGTATAGTTCTATGTAATATCATCACAGAGTATGTTAAAAACTCTATGGTGATCATAAAATATTTAGTTCTAGCTAGTTCCGTCTTTTTACATGCATGTTAGTAGGTGAGGCTTTTTATTTGCCTCAATAGGATTAGTAAGGTAAGGTTTAGCCTAATTCGTGTTGCTCTAGTCCTATGCCTTTGGAAAGATATCCAAATGTCTATGAGATTAAATGCCCTCATGAGACTTTGCCGGCATCTACACCATGACCTCTACATGAGGCTGGCATAAGGGCAATGTGAGGCGTAGAGGAGTGATTATATAGCCAAGGCGTAGAGGCAACACTACTGGTGCTATTGTCACCCTTATTTGTACTCTTCCTATGCAGTTCTTTTTGCTTTTATTATTAATAAAACTATCCCTAGGCACCTGCCTAGTGGATTTACTAAAAAATAACTTAGTTCATAGACTCATAAATTAGTCCAAAAGAGTTAAGGGTTCTCAAACAGAAACCTAGTTCAATCACATGATCAAACCTCGGCAGAACCCCCAAATTCTAGGGGTTTCCACCTCGAGTCTAGTACAGAGATGAGGAAATAGGTAGTCAAACAAGCTTAGAGATTTCTTTCAGAAACTCATGAGAAAGAAAGCAAATACAGTTAAAAGTTCAAAGCAAACAGAGTGAAGAAACTAATGCGAAACACAATGAGAGTAGAAGAAACAGTGGAGAAAAACATGCTTAAACGGGTCTTCTTAAAACAAGGTAGAGTAGAACTGAAACAGTAAACACTTAAGAACATGGTAGAAGGATACTGTAGGTGAAGCATATCAAGTCATAGTGGAGGGCAAATAGTAGAACATAATGGGAAAGCATGTGAAAATATAGCATAGAAACACGGTAGAAGAAAGAACGGAATATAGAAAATATAGTAGAAGAACATGCGTGATAAAAGGAAAAACATAATAACACAGTAGAAGAACATGCGTGATAAAAGGAAAACATAATAACACAGTAGAAGAACATACGTGGTAGAAAAGAAAATATAAGAACATGGCGGACACAAATATACACAAAGAAAAAGTCAGAGAAACATTTGAACATTTTCAGGAAACCCTATATAAAACAGAAGTAATTTTGGAAAGTAATTTTTGAAAGAAAAGTTGAGGAAATCATTCAAAAACTCAAGTAGAGCATAGATACATAAAAGATATAAGAAAAATTAGAGAAAATCTCGAATAGTTAGGGTTTCAGAAGAACTCTAGAATGAGAAAGGCTTTGAAAAGGTCCGATCTTGGTCGGAAAAGTCAGAGATATGCTCATTGGACCAGGATACGCCGGAGCAAGGTCATAGATGGCCGTGAAAACTCGAGCTGGCACAGGTATGGATGAAGACCTTCGAGGTCTAGCCTCAATTCGGCAAATATCAAGAACACAGTTGTAACAGGGGGTGAGTACAAGGTTACCATGGCCGGAGGAGCCATGGTTTCCAGTGGGTCTTGAGGTTGAAGACGATAGGAGACGATTAGGGTCGACGAAGGTTTGAGATGGTTTGAGAGAGTAAGGGGTTCCAAGGTGGCATCTCAGGAAGAATATGAATTAGGTTTGAGGTTTGGGTGAATTAAAAATGGTAAGGGGGAATCATGGTCGGTGATCAAAATGATCAACGGCCTGGATCAAAAGAAAATCGGGCGGGTTTTATTAACGGGTTAGGGGTCGGGTTATATATTAGGACTTGGGCTGGTCCATTTGGAATCGGAATTGGGTTAATGGGGTGGTTGATTTTGGCTATAATTGAAATGCAAATGAGGCTATCAGTTAAATAGCCACTTTTCCCTTTTAATTTTATAAAAATAGTAAAAATGATTTTTTGAAACAAATTGAAGCCAGTATATTAATTAATAATGTATAATCATTAAATTAAAATAGTGGAATAAATTTTATAACTGTAAACGCTAATCAAATCTTCAAATAGGCTAAAATTGTAATTATATACAATTTAGCTTTAAATATACTAAATGAATTTGTAAAAATGTGAAAAAATGACCTTAGCTTTATTTTGGGATAAATATGAGAATAATATAAATAAATTAATAAAATGATAATTTTATGAATAATTATTAGTTTTGTATTGCTAAAATAGGGCAATAAATTGACTTAAAAATTATAAAAAATACTAAAACATTTGGACACAGTTACATTTGCATAAATATGCTATTTTGAAAGTGTTTTGAATATAAAAAATATACAGGGGAAAATTGAGTATCCACAACTACCCCTCTTTACCCGGGAAGGATGAAAGAGTTGTCGGGTAAAGACATGATGGCCAATTTTGACCGAGTGAAGTGGTTTGAAGAGATTGACCATGATCTGGTTCCTGAGCTGCCTACATATCTCTGGTCTTACAAGAATCAGGCCATATGTAGTTCAAGATCCATCGGCGGAGTATGCCGATGGCAGTTTTCCAAGAACGGACTCAATATTTGGGTTGGGGCGGATGGTTAGAGTCTAATAGGGATGTGGGAACCGGAGTGGGATCGCTCCTACTGAGATGGCCATTGCTCTCCGATTTACCTACAGATAAGCAATATGCACATATATTGTGCATAAATTTAAACATAATGCAAGTTCCCTTTGGACCACGAATGATGTCTTTGGGCGGTTAAGATGACGTCCTTAGACCATGATGTCCTCGGCCATGAAGCATATAATAAAGGATTCGCATGCTATGAAATGATGCTCTCGGGCTATGAGAATGATGCCTCCGAACGATGATGCCTTTGAATAATGATATGCAGGAGATAAAAGGGGCCCTCAGGCCATGGCATGGCGTTCTCGGGCTATGAAGAAGATGCCTCCGAATAATGACGCCCTTAGATAGTTTGGCGATCTTTCATCTATGCAAGACATAACTAAAAGTGGAAATATTTCAGTCGATGCAAGACATAAATAAAGGTGGCGATCTTTTAGCCATGCATGATGTAGATGAAGGTGGCGATCTTTCAGCCGATGCAGATGGAGACAGGGCTTACTCTCGTAAGGCAGAATGGTAGCCTGATGCAATGCAAGAAATTCAGATAGTGAAAGAGCTTAGTCTCACAAGGCAGGATGGTAGCCTTATGCAATGCAAGAAATGGAGATGGAGGTAGAGCTTAACCTCGGAAAGCAGAATGGTAGCCTTATGCGATGCAAGAAATGCAGCTGGAGTTAGAGCTTAACCTCGGAAGGTAGAATGGTAGCCTTATGCTATGCAAGAAATACAGATTGAGGTAGAGATTAACCTCGGAAGGCAGAATGGTAGCCTTATGCAATGCAAGAATTGCATATGGAGGTAGATCTTAACCTCGGAAGGCATAATGGTAGCCTTATGCAATGCAAGAAATGTAGATGGAGGTAGAGCTTAACCTCGGAAGGCAGAATGTTAGCCTTATGCAAGAGATGAAAGACGAATAGTAATAACAATTCTTAGCTGGTAGCTGATTATGATATTGCGAATGCTGGGGATATTGTATGCGGATGAAAAATATGAATAGGTGTGACAGTTCTGAGGGTTGTATTTCTGAATAGTATGAGCGTATAATACATGATTTTTCGACTTGGGTGCCTGCATCCGAAGAAAAACCGTGAGTTTTGTAAAGGGGAAAGGTTAGTTTGTGTCTGCGCTAACTTTTCTTGCCATGTTCGGCTCTGATCTGACGACACAGTATGTATCATATGGGTAGCATTGTTGAACCGAGTGATTCCGATAATAAACATGCATGAGTTTTTAATGATAAGACATATGTCTATATTTAAGAAATAGTTTTTAGATGAACTGACGACTGTGATGTGGTTCAGGACATTACAACCTCTCTCGATTTGGATTTTCAGGGTCCTCCGCAAAATTCTTCCCCAATTTAATGGGTTGATACTTCTGACGGCTGCTTGCGATGATTGGCTGAATTTACTTCAGAATTTTCAGGGTCCACCTCAAAATTCTTCCCCAGTTTCCAATTGCGGGGGAAATGAAAATATTATTGAATTATGACTGAACCCATAAGGTTGCATATGTATCCCCTGTTAAATGAGAATCAAGTCAGACATAGTTCAAATTACATAAGGAAAACATAAATGGTTATACATAGTATCGCTTGACTGCATCTGAATTTATCGCCTTCGAGCAAACTTCTCCATCCATTTCTGTGTGTATGAGGGCTCCTCCTGTTAGAACCCGGTTAACTATATATGGGCCTTGCCAATTGGGAGAAAACTTCCTTTTCGCTTCATCTTGATATGGAAAAATATTTTTTAACACCAGCTGCATATTGCATATTGGTGCATATATAAGCACCAATATATTTCCAATATAGCATATTGGTGCATATATAAGCACAGCCAAGAGTTTTGGCCTTTTTAATGGTTTTTAAAACCAACTTATTACCTATTTTTTATACAACAATATCCAATAATTATTCCCAAAATTATCATTTTGGTGAATAATTCATTTTATTTTCATATTTACAATAAAATATAATTAAGGTAATTTTCGCATATTTTTACAAGTTCATTTGGTTATTTTTATAGCTAAGTGGCATATAGTTGCAATTATAGCCCATCTTGTAATTTATGGCGTTTTATGTTTATAAAATTAGTCCCAGCATTTGTTAATTAATATTTATATAATACTTATTTACCCATTACGTTTAATTTGTTTTTAAAATCAGTATTACTATTTTTATAAAATTAAAAGGAGAAAATTGGCTATTTACGATTTGGCCTTATTGCATTTCAATTTTAGCCAATTTGGCACCCCATTTCAACCCCAATTTGAAATCCAATTACCCAGCCCAATTAATACGCCTACCCAACCCATACCCTTCCCTATCATATCCAAACTCGTTCCCTATTTAACCCGTTCAATCCCAACTGTTGATCCTTTACATCAATGGCTCCCCTCTTCCCTTTCCTTTTTTAATTCAAGTGACCCCAAAACCCTACCTCATTTCTCTCGACCGCCGCCTCTGAATTCTCTCTTCTCACGACTCTCTCTCAACTCCTCTCAAACCTTAGCCGTCGCCTCTCATCGAAACCCTATTCTATGGCTTCTCAGGCTCATCGGAGGCCTATACTAGCCTCTCATGGCTTCTGTGTGCTAGTTTCTAAAGGTCCTATTACCAGATCTTGAAGGGTTCTGACCAAGCCTTTGTTCGATGACTGTTCTCCGGTTGTATTCAACCTTTTTTCGGCCAGTCATGGCTATTCGAGTTCGATCGTCGACTTTCCTACTCGGATCGATGGTTTCCAAAGCCTTTCTCATCACCTGGGTTTCTTACGAAACCCTAATCTGTAAGGTTCCTGCGATTTATTTTAGAACTATTCTGGATCTATGTGTGTGTGAACCTTCTAAGCGTTTTTCTCGAAGATTCTTTAATTTTTGCTTTCATAAACTCTTTATTCTTCAACTAGGGTTTCATCTTAAGTTATTTCGAATCTCTTTTTTGATTCTTGACATGTTTTACTGTGTTTTGTTTGTGTTATCTTCTATCTAAGTTAGCATGTAGAAAACACTAATTTTCTTGGGGATTTTGTCTGAGTTTCTTAGTCTGTTTATTAATGGTCGTTTGATTTGCCTTCTTTTTTTACCTTCTTCTATACCTGAGTTAGTATAGTGAAAGACCTAAGTTTTTAGGGCTTGTTCGAGATTCTGAATCTGTTTATTTTTTTATCTGCTTATCTCATCTAAACTCGATTGATTTTCAAAAACCCTAGTTTCTTTGGGGACTATTCGATTTCTTTGAAATTGTTTGTGCAACTCGTATGATTTTCACTCAACTCTTTGCATGTTTCTGATCTTCTTCTCTATTGTTAAACACTGAAACCTGACTATCATGCTTCGAGTATTTTCTCTTGAGCTACTAATATATGTTGTTCTTTTGCCATAACTTGGCTTCGTGTGTCTATTACTTGTGCATTCATTTATATACTTAGTTCCTTCTGTGATTGATTTTTTTCAAACTTGTGATTAATTTTCAAAATAACTTTTCCTTTGTGAAATTCTGATTTTACTCGCCTGTTAAGGGGTAATTGATTCTTTTCCTTTGATTGGCCTCCCTGAATCTTTCCAAAAAAAATTATTTCAAACCCTGTACTTAGACTCAATTGCCCATTGTATTACCTTACTGCTTCTTTTATGGCAACAGCCATTCTATTTACAAGGCCTATTCTCCCTTTCGTTATTTGGATCGTGTTAGAATCCGTTTGAATAAGAATCCCATCATTAAAGGGGAGTCTTATACTAATTTGATTCTGATTTGTGATCATGCCATATTAGTGATAGATTTGTACTTGTCACCTTATTTCTCTACACGTTTTCAAAGCTATAAAAACTTTCCTCCCTTTTCGTTGAACACATACGAACACAGAAAGCAATTTGAGTTCAAAAAAACATTCTCACTTAAAACTCTCTCCCTCTTTCTGCTACTTGTGCTGTTGTGGACTTTGTTTACTGTACTTTCTTCTGCACTTTTTGCTTCTCTATTGGTATGTCCCAGTTAATTTACATATCCCAACAATAATGTGTTTTATTACTGCCTACTTTTGTTCATGTATTCCTTGGTTAATATTTGTTTCTAGCATGCTGTAACATGTTTCCATTCCCTTGTAATTCAATGTTTAATTTATAGGTGCATCTTGTCAGTTGTTTGCCATGTATTTGATAATTTATGAATCTCAAACCCTCATATCCCCTTTGTATACTTTAAGTTATGGCTCAGAAACATGGCAATGCCTGAAATCATTGTCCATGGCTATGAATTGGACCCTTTGGGGTCTTAAGCTTGTCAATTTCCCATCCCTATTCCCTCATTGTGTGTAAATAGAGTAACAGTCTTGGCCTGCCAGTACTTTTGATTATTTTTCAGGCCATGGCTTGACCTCCAATAGGTCTTTACTCCCTAAAAGCTTGATAATAGGTTTGGTCAGGGGTGTGCCAGTCTATATTACGGCTGGGCATGACCACCAACCTACCTGGGTAGTCCCCCTACCCTTTTCTATTGCATTTACACTCAACTCTAAGAATTTAAGTTCTTCCCCTCTTATATGAGCCTTGCCTTGGGACCCTGGAGCTCCCTCTAAACTTGGACAAATAAGGGCTGGCTCTTCCACACTACACAACTCAATTTCTATGAATATCTTGGGTGTATGCACTGCCTGGGATTCCTGAAATCCCTTGGATCTCGGAAACACCCTAGATGAGAGAAGGCTTGGAAATTTGGATCTCAAAAATGGCTCAATCTCATATTATTAGGCATTAAGTCTGAATTAGGCTGCTCGGATGTAGCTGAGGTTTTCTGATGTATTTTTTAATTATAGTTTATTTCTTTTGGGTCGTAATAACTTGTATAAACTCGGGGAACTTAGTAAAAAGGGGGATGGGATTTACTTTCTGCAAACGCACCTAGAGATCCTGCCTATAGGTTTAAATTTTCTTTTATTTCTGCAAACGCACCTAGAAATCATGCCTATAGGTTTTCAACTTTCATTTATGCATATCCGCCTAGAAATCATGCCTATAGGTTCTCAACTTTAATTTATGCGTATTCGCGTAGAAATCCTGCCTATAGGTTTAAATTTTCTTTAATTTCGGCAAAACTCACGTCTAGAAACCATGCTCATAGGTTTAATCTTTAATTCCTGCAAACACGCATAGATGTACTGCATATAGGTTAGTTCCTTATTATTCTGCAGTTTCATATAAAATATGGTCTACCAAACAGCTGCATTCATCAAACGACATTAGGCAAACTATTTGTAAATAAATAATAATAAAAACTGCATGTAGAAGCCATGCTCCTAGGATTTTGTTAATGTCTAAAGGGTGTCCAAATCATTATTCATATAGAAAGCATGCCAATAAGAAGTTTCGAATCTAAATAGAGATAATACTAGCTGTTAAACTTATATTGTCCCGCTAAAATCAGTAACCCCTGTTAGTTTGTGCATCTGCTTCTAAAATCAGTATATGTCACACCTAGTTCTAATTAACACTTAAGTCAATCAGATCAGTTTTCAAACAACTGCATTTGATTATGCCTAATGTAGACTTTTCGCCTAAAAATATGCGATGAACCAGTCCGCTCGTCGCTTTATTTAAATAAGACCAAAATTAGTACGTGAAAGACATGCTAAACTCTGTGTTTTTGATGATTTATGGAGGCATATTTGAGCCTTGCTTGCCTGTCTGTATCCCATTTCTGTCTGCAACTATTTGTTTTGGTTGACGCCTTAACATTTTATCCTTTGAAACCTCTAAAAGCCCTAAGCCCCCTTCCCTTTTGGATTAGTAGTCCATATTCCTCCGGGACTAATAGTATGGGGATGGGTAGTAGCATGCAATAAGTAAGCGATACCATTCGACGCTCTAATACCTTAAACGGGGTGGGAAGGGTAGACATGGAGATGATGATTACACGATAACACTATGCGTACAATTGGGTACCGGTGTTGTGCGAATGATCCATGTAATGTATAAACCTAGGACCCCCCTCCCTCTTTATTAGTTTAATAATCTTCAGATTTTTAAAGGCTATTTCAACTTCTGTTTCTTATACGTCTTTCAAGTTGCTTGCACCAATTGTTTGACCCATTCCCTTTACTTGCGTATTTCATCAATCACAAAAACTCTTTTGTTCCTGAATTTCAGCACTCCTTTTATCCTTCTTATTTGCAATACTTGCTTGTTTATTCATTTTTTGTATTTAAAGTCACCATTGTAGCATGGTCGAGAACCATACTAGTGGATCTTGAGGGGTGCCTAACACCTTCTGTGATGACCTGACCCGTTGTCTCATGTGTTATTGCTCCATTTCCCCCATTTCATGCTTCTCCATGTTTTGTTATCGGTATGTGGTGTGTTAGAGTCGATTTAGATTGATTTTTATAAGAAATGAGACACTTAGTCTCTTTAAGGAAAGCTTATGTTGGAAAAGTCGACCGAATGTTGACAATTGAGTAAGAACGCTCGGATGTGATTCTCGGTGATTCGGTTAGCTTCAGGGGATGATTTGTGACTTAGGAGTGTGATCGGAAGTGATTTTGGAGACCCGGTGTGGAATTAGGCTTGAATTGGCGAAGTTAGTATTTTGGCGATTTCCGGTTGATAGGTGAGATTTTGATCCGAGGGTCGGAATGCAATTCCGAGAGTTGCATTAGCTCCGGTAGGTGATTTTGGATATGTCTGTAAAGTTTTAGGTCAGTCAGAAGTGTTTTGGTTGGGTTTTTGATCGAATGCGTGTTTCAGAAGTTTTTTAAAGAACTTAGGCTTGAATCCGATGTGATTTGATGATTCTAGTGTTGTTTGATGTGTTTTGATGATTGGAACAAGTTTGTATGATGTTTTGGGTTACGTTGAAGCTTTTAGTTGAGGTCCCGGGGGCCTCGGGATGATTTCGGGTGGTCAAACGGACCATTTTTGGACTTATAGTGTTGCAGGTTTTTCAGCTATTTTATTGCAGAAGTTTTGTTCATCGCGTTCGCGTGGGGAGTGTCGCAAACGCGTAGAGTAAATTTTAGAGGCCTGGAAATTAGTCATCATGTTCGCGTAGCTAAAGGTCGTGTTCACGGTGCGTGTAGCGCATTCGCGTAGAAGGGATGTGAGGCCATGAGTAATTACTCATCGCGGCCAGAGGTGTGCGTTCGCGTAGGTGGAGACTTTGGAACTCTGTGTTCGCGGGCTGGTAGCCACGTTCGCATAAGGCTAAAATGTGGTCAACATAATTTGGTCATCGCGAACGCGTGGGTCTTGGACTGCGTTCGCGTAGGGTAAATTTGCACTTGGGCAGAAGGGTTTTAATTGATATTTCATCCGCTAGCCTATGTTATTTTTCCTCCATTGTTGAGCGATTTTGGAGCTTGAGAGAGCTAGTTGAAGAGGGATTCAAGGAGTATTGATTGGAGGTAAGTTCCTTAGCCTAAATACACGAGATTATGTTAGATTTAACATGGAAATTGGTTGAAATTCATCAAAAGGGGTAAATCTAGGGCTTGAGTTTTTATATTTCAAATTGGAATTTGATAGGTCATTTGAGCTCGGATTTGGGAGTTCTTGATATGTACGGGCTCTTGGCGAGACAAGGAACCCGGTAATGTGAGTTTTGTAATTTTTTGAGAAGAGGGCCCGGGGCTCGGGTTTTGCTAGTTTCGAGATTTTTGCTATTTCTCGATTGTTTTCGATTGGGTATTGTTCCCTTGGAATATTGTAATGTATTCGCTCTGATATTGGTTAGATTCGACGCACGTGGAGGCCGATTCATGGGGCAAAGGCATCGCGAGCTAGAGATTTCACCGGTTCGAGGTGAGTAATACTTGTAAATGGTATCCTGAGGGTTTGAAACCCTGGATTTGCACATCATAGTGTTGTATTATGGTCACTTGCGCGCCAGGTATGAGCGTGGGTAGAGCACCATTGGGGATTGTGACTTGGTCCGTCCCGGTTGTTGATTTTACTGCGTGATTGACTGAAACCTACTTGATGCTATCATGATTTCAGCTGATTGCCATGTTTTGGGCTTCGTGCCAATTATTTGAATCCTTCAGGGATTGATATCACTGTTTTTGCATTACTTTGCACATTATTTGATCTCGGTCCAAAGGTTTTATATAATGTTTTGCAAACTCAGCCATCTTTCTAAGATTTAAAAACTTAAATGATATTTTACTGACGTTTTGAGCTGAGAACTGCTATTTTACTACTGCCCAAGAGGCTTATGTGCATTTCTGGACTGAGCATGGATCGGGCTGCGCACCGCAGCAGTGTTATGTGTAAGTTTCTAGACTGAGGATGGATCGCGCTGTGCGCTGCAGCGGTGTGATATTGATATTGCGCTTGGGCTGTAGGAGCCCCTCCGGAGTCTGAACCCCCACAGTGAGCGCGGGTACCCAAATGGATCGGGCTACACGCTGCAGCGGTCATATGCATTGCATTGCATCCATGCATTGATTCCTATTTGTGCTACGTGGCATGACATGCAGCACTCTCATATCATTGGTATTCATGTTATTTCTTTCACTGTTACCAGATACCCTGGTGTTATTTGTTAATGGAGTGTTGTGCCCGAGGGGCTGACTTATATGCAGACTTGCACAATCTGATATGCATTCAATTGCTTGACTATTGGGAAAAGGATATTTTCAAAAGAGGTTTTTAACTTAGCTAGATGTTTTCTAAAGGATTTTCATGGAATTATTGTTTTCTCAAGGGTGTTACTGTTCTATATAGCATGATGGAGTGCTTTACGTGTTTTCTTACCGCTCAGTTAATATTTACTCTTATTACTTATTGAGTTGGAGTACTCACTTTACTCCCTGCACCTCGCGTGCAGTTGCAGGCATTGTTCACCCGGTAGCGGGTTTTGAGCTGATTGAAGGTATCACTATTGTAGCGGAGTAAGGTGACCGCCAGCGTCCACGTCACCTAATTTTTCCCTTCTTTGATTTCAAATTTGATCCATGTAAATTACTGACTCTGTAGTTATGTTCATGCTTCTTTAGTTGCTCGTAACATGTGACACCCCGGTCGGGTTGTGTGGGGTTGTAATCCTGATTATTATTGTTGATAAGCTATATCATTCTATTCATTTATGTTTAAATAATTCTAAAAGGAGGTGAATTGGGTTAGTTGGTTGGCCTTGTCTTCACGAGAGGCGCCATCACGACCAGTGTGGGTTTCGGTCGTGACAAGTTGGTATCAGAGCCTAGGTTACTAGGTCTCACGAGTCATGATCAGGTTTAGTAGAGTCTCGCGGATCGGTACGGAGACGTCTCTATTTATCCTCGGGAGGCTGCAGAACCTTTAGGAAAAACTTCACTTTCTTGGAATTTTTATCGTGCGTACTTGATTCGGCTTGAGATATAACTCTTGAAATTCCTTCCACACGTCTGTAAGTGTACATGAGCGCTCAGTATTGTATGTGCCTTGATGGCTTGTGATTCCCCGATCAAGGGGTGAGATGTCATCCCGTGAGTTTGATGTTGGGCCAGTCTGGAGGACTTGAGGCCGGATCTTTGCCTATGGATTGAGCAGCGAGGTGCTGATTGTGTGAGCAAGTGTTTTGAACTTGTATGTTCGGTATTGCCCCTATTAGCCGGAATGGATACCCATGTGATGAGTATGTTGGTACTACGAGATGTATCTATGTGATCTTGGTAGTGACGAAGGAGTCTGATGAGTGATAAATAAGTTGGTAAGTGTTCGATTCCTATTGTGATATGTTGTGTAGCCCCTAGTTATGGGCGCGTGAAGAATATTTTTGTGTCTCCTAGTTGTGAAATGAAGTACATTACGTGTGGCGGTATGAGTTCAGACTCAGGAAGACTAAATGGTTGTGTTATGTATATGATGGTGAAAGGTGTGCTGAAATACTAAACTGAGGTGAAATAGGTGGGTTATCTCCTGCGGGGTGTTCCTAAGTAGTACGATTCTTATGTATATTGTTAGAAGATCTCATGTGTAATGGAAGAGTACGTGTTGTAATTTGATAAATTCGAGTCGCTTAAGGGAGTGGACCCAACCGATGTGGGGATGAATGCGAGGTTTGTAGAGGATTTCAGTATCCGAGGATCTGTGTTTTCATAAACTAGTAGATGATTTGAGTTTAATCTCACTATAATATTGTGGTATCATTATAGTAAAAGTATTATGGGTTATTAAATGTGTCCTGATAGATGGCTTCGAGCGAAGTTGGGGAGGTTACTGTTGGTTAGCTGATCGCATGGTTATGTGCTATGTTGTTTCCATTTCGAGGTATGCTTGCGGATCAGTCCTGGTTGCAGAAAATGAGCCGAGGATGGCACGAGTGAAGCAAATTTTTGATAAAGGTTACATGGTGCCTCGTAGATGTGAGGAAATAATGGGATGTCTTCAGCTGTTGTTGATAAAGAATGCTCAGTGTATAGAGAAGGAAGATGTTTGTTTGTATTGAAATAAGATCATATCCTACGGTGTCAAAGTGCTAATAAGGAACGAGTGGTTCTGTTCGTTAAGTCAGATAATTTACAGTTGTGTAAGAGTTAATGACTCTCGAGAATGGTTTTATTGTGTCCAAGATTTGGCATGAAATAATCAGGCGTCTTAAGGTTGGGTATGTGGATAGGGACTGTGTTTTCGTTAGAAAAGATCAACACTTGTGGTATTTTATTTTTATTATGGGATTCTATGTATCAGTATCTGAAAAGTAATGGTAACGAATTTCATATTCGCAGGAAGTTTTTCGGGGTAAGGTACTCTGGAATGTAGTATTTTTGGGAACAATTGAGTGAGTATTCAGTGGCCATGGGTCTTACAGAGTGTGGTCTTATGTGCGAGTCTCATGTGGTAAGCCTGGATTGAGGATTGTGATGCTACAGCGAGGGAGAAATATCAAGTGGATGATGAACAAAAAGAGAAATTTGATAGATGGAATAGCTTGATAGTAGACCGAATCGGTATGGTAAGGATATGATTAATTCTTCGTATGCATTCGAGGTAATGAGCTTTTACTGGTATTGTACAGCAAGGCTCTTGAGTTTTGACAGCTTGCTTAGCTTGGTTCGGGTAGAAGGATTCAGTCCTGGCAGTTTAGCTTGTGCAATGGAATTGGGAGAGAGAGTTCTTGATGAGTTTTACCGTGGTTTAGAGAAGTATATATTGCCTATGGGCATGCGAAGCATGGAATGTGTAATGATTCTTCTTCTAGATGGGATTGACAGAAGGACTTGGCTAGATAGGTTACAGTTCCGTTCTGAAAAGAAGTTCATAAAATTCCTAGGCAACGGGTAGACTCAGGTAACCGAGGAGATGGTACTGCTAATTGGAAGTGATTTGATGAGGGTATATGTTTTAGAAAAAGGGCAATGTGATTAAGTTGATGGCATTTCGGCAGTGTTGCGGCATTTTTTCTTGATAGATCGACTATTGATATATGAGTTTGTTTGGTGGCACAGGAGAATTTTAGAATATCTTCGAAAAATGACTGGGTACTCGAGATGTAATATGTATTTATACTACAAAATTTGTGATCAGGTACAGTAATTTGTGTGCTATATGGAGCTTGAGACTGAGAGTTCCCATGTTCAAGCTATGTAGTGGTTGTATATAGTGTGTATTGGTTCCATTAGTGGCTATTGGGGGTTTGGAAGCTCGAGTGGATCTTTCTTTGATTGGTATATTAGATTTTGGATATGATATTGGGGTGTAGACTGATTGTCTCAGTGTTGGGTTATTCTAGACGATTGTGCTATGGGTTATGTCGGAAAATTCCACAGGTTGCGTGGCGAGGTGCATCGGACTATGTTCTAGCAAAATGGCTGTGTTCCAAAGACCAGCGGACGGCTGGGAAGGATTGATTTCCTTAATTGGGCCTTTGTGACGGATGTCAGTATAGAGGTTTCTACCATTGATTCAGTTCCGGTATTGAGGGACTTTTTCGGATGCGTTCCTTGTGGCCGGGCGAGATTGTGGATTTCGGTACTGATTTGGTGTCGGGCACCGTATCGTACGGATCCGGCATGAGTTATAGTAGTGGAAGGAGCAGCTTTAGGCTTCTTGGTAATGAGTTTGTTGGTAAGATGATTGGATATGTGTTTAGCTTGAGTTGGCTTGGTTGGCCCCGAATTGTATTGATGAAGAATATGTTGATTCATTCGTTATTGAACCTGCTAGTGATCTGGGGAGAACTGTGAGTTGCTTTTCTGTGCTATGAGACGTTATGATTTTCAGACTGTGGGCACGTATAGTGCGGTGCTATCGAGATTCATAATGGAAGTTGAGTTTTGTAGCTTACAACATTATAAGTAGATATCATTATGCACTCAGTATGCTTATGAACGATACTCGGTATTTTGTTATTATGAGCAAATTTGGCTCGATGTGCATCTCCCTATGTGAGATATTTGTGTGGATCGGAAGGCACGCCACCACAGGTATGTTATCTGTATCGGGTTACACGCCGCCACAGTGTGATGTTGAGATTAGTTTTCCGTATGTTACTTGGTATATCTTGCTTCCTGGTTTCTGAGGAAAGTCCGTATTGGGTGTTGCTCGACGAATGGCGCATCGGTTGTGTCCTTTAAAGATTTGACGGTGTATATTACTTGCTTCACCGTGGGTGTGATGGATTTCTTGGTTTCAGACATCAATCTGTGCGTGGATGTCTATTTTGAGCATGGTGATTTGAGGTGCTTCATGTGTAACAGTGTTTGGATAAGATCGCGCATTGTAGCGAGGCTACGTGGAGATTAGACCCTTTGGGGTAGATTCAGGTATTATATTTCTATGATGTAGGATGAAGTCCCAGCCTTGGGTTGTGATGGTACTGAGGAGTTTGAGTTACAGCTGTTTTGTTTGAGCCATTTGTCATGATTTGAGTATGTTCAGACCGCCCACCATTGGTGCATGGATTATGCATGTTGTGGCTTAGGCCGGTGATGAGGTGTTATATCACCAGAGTGGTGCATTGAATTCGAGGTGATCGTTGGAGTCATTGGTGAATGCGAACAAATGTGATTTCAGCTGATTAGAGAGTTTATATCGAGGTTTGGCCAGGAAATCTGTTGTGGCATTAGTCAACAGGGATGTGGCATTATGTATGGGTGACCTGAGGAATGGTTACGATTATCGCGTGTTTTATTTATCGTTGGCAGTATATGAATGTGTTGGAACAAGACTTTAGCTAATAGGAGGTTCCTATCTGTAATTGAGTATTGTGAGCAACTGCTGTGAATAGTGACTATCGTTTCGAGTGTTGGATTGTATGATATAATGTATGATTTCACCTGAGGTTGCAGGTGTGGGTTATTACAGCTGGTTCGGGTTTATTCTGGGTGTGATTTCGGAAAGTGCAATGTGGTTCTACAGTTTATGGTCTAGATGGGTTGTGAAATTTCAGCTGTGTTGTATTATCGGACCTATGTAAGATAGGGTGACGAGGGATCACCCCAGGTATATGCTTGGTAAGGTCATTCAGCTATTGGTTGGCTTCTAGGACAACTCTAGGTACGCTCGAGGACGAGCGTTTATTTAAGTTGAGGAGGATGTGCCGACCCGACCCGTCATCTCATGTGTTATTGCTCCGTTTCCCCCATTTCATGCTTCTTCATGTTTCGTTATCGGTATGTGGTGCGTTAGAGTCGATTTGGATTGATTTTGATAAGAAATGAGACACTTAGTGTCTTTAAGGAAAGCTTAAGTTGGAAAAGTCAACTGAATGTTGACTATTGAGTTAGAAGGCTCAAATATTATTCCCGGTAATTCGATTAGATTTGGGGGATGATTTGTGACTTAGGAGCATGATCAGAAGTGATTTTGGAGACCCGGTGTAGAATTAGGCTTGAATCGGCGAAGTTAGTATTTTGGCGATTTTCGGTTGATAGGTGAGATTTTGATCCGA
Source organism: Nicotiana glauca (assembly GCA_026770625.1). Lineage (NCBI taxonomy): Eukaryota > Viridiplantae > Streptophyta > Magnoliopsida > Solanales > Solanaceae > Nicotiana > Nicotiana glauca. The sequence continues at coordinate 63,282 of MU748438.1, read as the reverse complement.
GGGTCGGAATGGAATTTCGAGAGTTTATGTAGCTCTGTTAGGTGATTTTGGATATGTCTATAAAGTTTCGGGTCATTCGGAAGTGTTTTGGTCGAGTTTTTGATCGAATGCGTGTTTCGGAAGTTTTTAAAGAACTTAGGCTTGAATCTGATGTGATTTGATGATTCTAGTGTTGTTTGATGTGTTTTGATGATTGGAACAAGTTCGTATGATGTTTTGGGTTACGTTGGTGCTTTTAGTTGAGGTCGCGGGGGCCTCGGGATGATTTCGGGTGGTCAAACGGACCATTTTTGGACTTATAGTGTTGCAGGTTTTTCACCCGTTTTATTGCAGAAGTTTTGTTAATCGCGTTCGCGTAGGGAGTGTCGCGAATGCGTTGAGTAAATTTGAGAGGCCTGTAAATTAGTCATCACATTCGCGTAGCTAAAGCTCGCGTTCGCGTTATTCTGGGGAGTAAAGCATCGCGTTCGCGGTGCCTGTAGCTCGTTTGCGTAGAAGAGATGTGAGGCCATGAGTAATTACTCATCACGATCGCAGCCAGAGGGGTGCGTTTGCGTAGGTGGAGACTTTGGAACTCCGCATTCGCGGGCTGGTGGCCGCCTTCGCGTAAGGTTAAATTGGGGTCAACATAATTTGGTCATCGCGAACGCATGGGTCTTGGACCGCGTTCGCGTAGGCTAAATTTGCACTTGGGCAGAAGGGTTTTAATTGATATTTCATCCGCGAGCCTATGTTATTTGTCCTCCATTGTTGAGCGATTTTGGAGCTTGAGAGAGCTAATTGAAGAGGGATTCAAGGAGGAATGATTGGAGGTAAGTTCCTTAGCCTAAATACACGAGATTATGTTAAATTTAACATGGAAATTGGTTGAAATTCATCAAAAGGGGTAAAGCTAGGGCTTGAGTTTTTATATTTCAAATTGGAATTTGATAGGCCATTTGAGCTCGGATTTGGGAGCTCTTGATATGTACGGACTCGTGGTGCGACGAGGAATCCGGTAATGTAAGTTTTGTAATTTTTTGAGAAGCGGGCTCGGGGCTCGGGTTTTGCTAGTTTCGAGATTTTTGTTATTTCTCGATTGTTTTCAATTGGGTATTGTTCCCTTGGCATATTGTAATGTATTCGCTCTGATTTTGGTTAGATTCGACGCGCGTGGAGGCCGATTCATGGGGCAAAGGCGTCGCAAGCTAGAGATTTCACTGATTCGAGGTGAGTAATACTTGTAAATGATATCCTGAGGGTTTGAAACCCCGGATTTGCACATCATAGTGCAGTATTGTGGTGACTTGCACGCCAGGTATGAGCGTGGGGTAGAGCACCGTTGGGGATTGTGACTTGGTCCGTCCCGATTGTAGATTTTACTGCGTGATTGACTGAAACCTACTTGATGCTATCATGATTTGGGCTGATTGCCATGTTTTGGGCTTCGTGCCGACTATTTGAATCCTTCAGGGATTGATATCACTATTTTTGCATTACTTTGCATGTTATTTGATCTCGGTCCAAAGGTTTTAAATATTGTTTTGCAAACTCAGCCATCTTTCTAAGATTTAAAAATGTAAATGATATTTTACTGACGTTTTGAGCTGAGAACTGCTATTTTACTATTGCCCAAGGAGCTTATGTGCATTTCTGGACTAAGCATGGATCGGGTTGCGCACCGCAGCAGTGTTATGTGTGCATTTCTGGATTGAGTATGGATCAGGTTGCGCACCGCAGCGGTGTGATATTGATATTGAGCTTGGGCTGTAGGAGCCCCTCCGGAGTCTGAACCCCCACAGTGAGCGCGGGTACCCAAATGGATCGGGCTGCTTGCCGTTTCGGTCATATGCATTGCATTGCATCAATGCATTGGTTCCTGTTTGTGCTACATGGCATGACATTCAACACTCTCATATCATTGGCATTCATACTATTTCCTGCACTGTTACCAGATACCCTGGTGTTATTTGTTAATGGAGTAATGTGCCCGAGGGGCTGACTTATGTGCGGACTTGCGCTATCTGATATGCATTCAATTGCTTTACTATTGGGAAAAGGATATTTTCAAAAGAGGTTTTTAACTTAGCTAGATGTTTTCTAAAGGATTTTCGTGGAATTACTGTTTTCTCAAGGGTCTTACTGTCCTATATAGAATGATGGAGTGCTTTACGTGTTTTCTTACCGCTCAGTTATTATTTACTCGTATTACTCATTGAGTTGGAGTACTCACTTTACTCCCTGCACATCGCGTGCAGTTACAGGTATTGTTCACCTGGTAGCGAATTTTGAGTTGATTGAAGGTATCACTATTGTAGCGGAGTAAGGTGACCGCCAGCGTCTGCGGCACCTGATTTTTCCCTTCGTTGATTTTAAATTTGATCCATGTAAATTACAAACTCTGTAGTTGTGTTCAGGATTCTTTAGATGCTCGTGACTTGTGACACCCCGGTCGGGTTGTGTAGGGTTGATATCCTGATTATTATTGCTGATAAGCTGTATCATTCTATTCATTTATGTTTAAATAATTCTAAAAGGAGGTGAATTGGGTTAGTTGGCTGGCCCTGTCTTCACGAGAGGTGCCATCACGGCCATTGTGGGTTTGGGTCGTGACACCTTCCCCTCGAGATAATTTCTAGCCGTTACCAAACTCTGGTTTTCATCTTTAATTCTTCTAAAAAGTGTCCTAATACACTATAATGATTAGGTGGCGACTCTCCAAAAATCCAAAACCCAATTTCCAAAAGGGAATAGAGTTGTCTTCCCAAATGCGTAAACCGGATTCCGATTCCGCGAGGAAAAGGGGGGCATCGACACCATGGAAAATTGCATTCATTCTCTTCCCATCTATAAGAGTCAACTGCTCATAATGACTCTTCACCCATTCTGCATCATCGAGTTATGCTTCTTGTATGACCCTTAGGGAGGGAATTTCTACCTCAGCGGGAATGACCACTTATGTACTGTAAACCAACATGTAGGGAGTTGCCCCAGTTGATGTGCGGACTCTGGTGTGGTAGCCCAACAAAGAAAAGGATAACTTCTCATGCCATTTCTTATGCTTCTCTATCATTTTTCTCAATATCTTCTTGATGTTCTTGTTGGCGGCTTGTACAAGTCCGTTCATCTGAGGCCTGTAAGTTGTGGAATTCTTGTATTTGATCTTGAAGGTTTCACACATAGCCTTGATCAAGTTGTTGTTAAGGTTGTAGCCATTGTCAATAATGATTGATTCCGGAATCCCGAATAGACAAATGATACGGTCCCGGACGAAGTCTGCCACGACCTTTTTAGTCATTGCTCTATAAGATGTTGCTTCAACCCATCTGGTGAAATAGTCAATTGCTAATAGGATAAACCTATGCCCGTTTGATGCGGCGGGTTCAATTGGTCCGATAACATCCATTCCTCATGCGGCGAACGGCCATGGTGAGCTTGTTCCATTAAGCTCATTTGGAGGCACCCTTATCATGTTGGCATGTATCTAACAGCGATGGCACTTTCGGACATACTGGATGCAATCCATCTCCATAGTCATCCAAAAATAACCTGCCCAGAGTATCTTTTTGGCGAAGACAAAACCGTTTATATGTGGTCCACAAGTCCCACATAGATTTCTTCTAGTACTCTGGATGCTTCCTTTGCGTCGACACACCTTAGTAATCCCAAATCCGGAGTCCTCAGGATTCCTCCGTTATGAAAGAAGTTGTTAGACAATCTCCAAAGTGTGCGTTTCTGAGTAGCATTTGCGAGCTCGAGATATTCTCATTTTTCCAAATATTCCTTAATATCATGAAACCAAGGTTTTCCAACTGCTTCTTCTTCGACATGAGCACAGTAAGCTGGTTGATCATGGATTTTCACGGGAATAGGATCAATGGAGTTCTTATGTGGATGTTGTATTATAGAGGCGAGGGTAGCCAATGCATCCACAAAATCATTCTAGACTCTAGGAACATGCTGAAATTTTGTTTTTATGAACCTCTTTCTCAATTCATGTACATGATGTAGGTACGGGAATATCTTGGAATTCTTGGTCGCCTATTCTTCACGCACCTGATGTATAAACAAGTCTGAATCTCCAATCACTAGCAACTCTTGGATGTTCATGTCAATGGCTATCCTGAGCCCTAAGATGCAAGCTTCGTACTCGGCCATATTGTTAGTGTAGGGGAACCGGAGCTTGGCGGATATCGGATAATGCTGGCCAGTTTCTGATACTAGGACTGCCCTTATGCCAACTCCTTTGAAATTTGCTGCTCCGTCGAAAAACATCCTCCAACCATCATAGGACTCTGCAATGTCTTCTCCTATGAATGATACCTCTTTGTCAAGAAAATACGTCTTTAGGGGTTCATATTTCCTTCCACAGGGTTTTCAGCGCGATGATCCGCTAGTGCCTGTCCCTTGACTACTTTCTGAGTCACGTGGACCATGTCGAATTTACTCAAAAGGATTTGCCACTTGGCTAGCTTGCCAGTGGGCATGGGCTTCTGAAAGATGTACTTCAAAGGATCCATCCTGGATATGAGATATGTAGTATAAGAATAGACGTAGTGCCTCATCTTCTTGTTCACCCAAGTTACAGCACAACAGGTGCGTTCTAACTGAGAATACCGGGCTTCGTACGGGGTGAACTTCTTACTGAGATAATAAATGGCTTGCACCTTCTTCCATGTTTCGTCATGTTGCCCTACGACACAACCGAAGGCAACATCTAACACTGTGATGTAGAGAAGCAAAGGTCTACCTAGCTCAGGCGGAACCAATACTGGTGACGTTAATAAGTATTCCTTGATTCTGTCGAAATCTTTTTGGCATTCATCAGTCCATTCAATATTTTGAAGATCGGCTCACAGATAACCGTATATTGGGATATGAACCGGCTGATATAGTAAAGTCTCCCCAAGAAAATCATTACATCCTTCTTGTTCTTTGGCGGTGGCAATTCTTGAATAGCTTTGATCTTTGATGGATCCAGTTCTATCCCTCGCCGACTCACGATGAACCCAAGTAGTTTTCCGGCAGGAACCCCAAATGCACATTTCGCGGGATTCAGCTTCAAGTTGTACCTTCTCAGTCTATTGAAGAACTTCCTCAAATCTTCTATATGATCAGCGGCTTTCTTGGACTTGATGATGACGTCATCTATATACACTTCGATCTCCTTGTGTATCATATCATTGAAAATGGTGGTCATGGCCCTCATGTAGGTGGCCCCTGCATTCTTTAACCCGAATGGAATCATCTTGTAACAGTACATTACCCATGGCATATTGAAAGCCGTTTTTTTCGGTATCTTCTTCATCCATCCAGATCTGATGGTACCCAGCAAAACAATCTACAAATTATTGTAACTCATGTTTGGCGCAATTGTCGATCAGGATGTGTATCTTCGGCAAGGGGAAGTCGTCTTTTGGACTGGCTCGGTTGATATCCTGGTAGTCAACACAGACTCTAACCTTCTCGTCTTTCTTTGGCACTGGCACGATATTGGCTAACCACGCTGGATACTCCACTACCCTTAGAACCTTAGCTTTGACCTGTTTAGTGACCTCTTCCTTGATTTTCAAACTCATATTTGGCTTGAGTTTTGTGAGCTTCTGTTTTACTGGCGGACCGGCCGGATCAGTCAGCAATTTGTGAGCCACAATAGATGTACTCAAAATAGTCATGTCGTTGTACGACCAGGCAAATATGTCCTCATACTCTCTTAGAAACTCTGTATACTCTTCCTTCTCTAATGGTGACAAATGAACGCTGATTCGTATTTCTTTGATGTTTTCTGCATCTCTTAGGTTAACAATCTCAGTCTCGTCCATGTTGGACTTAGGCCTATTTTAAAAATCCTCAACTTCCTTAACGGTCTCTTTTGGTATATCATCTTCCTCTAAATCTATGTTAGTTTGTTGTGTTGTCTCGTTGCATGTCACAGTCATTGATTCATCATGATAAGTAATAGTAATATTGTATAAGTAAAGTAATGAGAGAAAATAATAAGAGTAAGCTTTATAGAACATTTAAATGCTTTGATAAATTCCATAAATGTTTTGAACATTGGAGCTCTTTCTTGCAAAAAATAAAATGCGAAAGGAAATTAAACTAGTAAAATAAAATAGTGCATGGGGCTGGTTCAACCTTGCTACACCGAGGCACGTCGGGCTCTGGTGGTTCTGAAGGTCCAGTTATTGAGGCATGCTCCTCTGTTTACCGCCTGTATGGAAGAGCCTTCCTCCCTCTCCTCCTCTAGAATGACACAACAATCCATATCATCGTCTTCTAGGAACAAATTCATCACTGCTGCTAGTGCTTCTTCTTCTTATGACCCATAGATGACCTTGGCTGGTTGGAAAGTCTGCTCCAAATGGGGTATCGGCTGCTCCAATGGATAGTAAAGACCGCTCCAGGGTGGCAACCATTCATTGAATTCTTTTCAGGTATACTCATATCCCAATCCGAAGGTGGCGCCGTGTTTCTTGAGATTGATGGGCTTAGCGATTCCTTGGAGATTCTTACCAAGTCCCTTGCCAGGTTCATACCCGCTCCAGTTCAATATTCTTTCAATTTTGTTATCCCCACCACTTATCCTTATCGACGGCGTTGACTCGTTCGATGTGGTGGTAAGTTTCTCCGCCTATCTTTTTTCTTACTCCAATCGCTGGGATGGTCTAGCGACTGTATATAGGATTGCTACCATCGCCGTGAATGATCACCTCTTGGTGATTCCACTCAAACTTCACTACCTGATGTAGTGTTGACGCCACGGCCCTAGCGTCGTGAATCCATGGTCGTCCCAACAATAGATTGTAAGACGCCGGAACATCTAGCACTTGAAAATCAACATCAAACCAAGTAGGCCCCATTTTCAAACATAAGCTAATCTCCCCAATAGTGGACCTTTGAGAGTCATCGAAAGCTTTGACGTTGATGGCCCTGTCCTTGATTTCATGCAGCCCTTTTCCCAATGTCCTGAGTGTTACCAATGGACAAATGTTGAGACTGGACCACCCATCAACTTGGATCCTGGTGATAAAATAATCTTTACACTGCACGGTGATGTGCAACGCCTTGTTGTGACTCAATCCCTCCAGTGGCAGCTCATCTTTGTTAAAAGTGATCTTGTGACTTTTCAATACCTGACCTACCATGTTATCCATATCTCCACCGATGATGTTGCTTGGTACATATGCCTCACTCAGCACTCTTAACAATGTATTCTTATGTGAATCGGAACTCTGTAGCAAAGCAAGGATAGAAATCTGCACCAGTGTTTTGTTCAGCTGATCAATGACTAAGTATTCCTTCACTTGTATCTTTCTCCACAGATCATCGGGCCTAGTTTTAGTGATGTCTTGTCAACAAGAGGTCTGCTTACTCGACTCAGCCAAGTGTTCTGGGGTATAAACCCTATCGGTTCTCATCATACTCTGTGCTGCAACTACTTCCCTAAACTTAGCCTTCCCCTTCTTTCTTGCCTTGGTTGTGTAGTCCCACGGTATGGCTTTTGTGTGGAATGGTGTTATGGCAGTCATTACTACCAGAATGGGCACTCTTGCTTTGGGAGGTAATATAGCAACTTCAAATGGTACAGGTGCCTTTGGGGACCCAAACTCGACCTCAATTGGTGTTTGCATCTTTGCAGAGGTTGGTGTTTCAAACTCAAGTGGTATGGACATGTTTAACTCATCGTCTCCAGAAGGCTAAATCTGGACTACGATCGGATTAATGGTGACTACTGGCTTCTTTGGATCGTCACCTTCTATGATCAAACCGATCGATCCCTTGAGGTCCCAATCATCCTCAATTTCAATCATGTGAACGCCTCCACCTTTGTAGTCTGGAAGAGGGTTGTTTTGGACATTTGGAGCAGGCTCCTTTGCCATGATGATCTTGTTATCGATCAGAGCCTGGATCTTATTTTTCAGGGAGCGGCATTCATTAATAGTATGCCCCTTCATGCCAGAATGATATGAATAGGTTTTATTTGGGTTGACCCATTTGGAAGGGGTTTTAGGGGTTATAGTAGGGATAGGGGTGATATAACCAGCAACTTTGAGCCTTTCGTACAACTGGTCAATTGATTCGGCAATGGCAGTATACTGTTTGGAAGGTCTGCAGTCGAAATTTAGTCGGGGTCTAGGGAAGATTTGGCGAGGGGGAGGTGATTGATAGTGGGGTGGTTGAGTGTTATAGGCTTGGTAGACATGTGTCGGTTGGGAATATCTGGGTGAAGCAGGTTGGTATGTAAGAGATGGAGGTGATTGATAAGTAGGCAGTGGAGTTTGATAGGAAGGTGTGGGTGTTTGGTAATTTTGAGTGGGTTGATATGTAAGTGGAGGTATTGGATAGGTTTGGTATTTGACAGGTGATTTGGTTCTTTGGGCAACCATCACGGCATTTAAGTCCCTTTTCTTGGACGTACCACCAGACTGTAGAGCCTTATTGGTATCTTGCAAGGCTTCAAAGTTCGTAACCATACCACTCTTGATACCTTCCTCAATCCTTTATCCTAGCTTGATGATGTCAGAAAAATTATAGTTCTCAATCAGCATCAGTATTTCATAGTATTGCGGATCCTGAACCCGGATGAAAAACTTATTCATTTGTTCTTCCCCAAAAGCAGGTCGGACTTTAGCAGCCTCTGATCTCTAGCGAGTGGCATACTCGCGGATGTTTCTATGGGTTTCTTCTTTAAATTCTAAATGTAAAACACATCCGGTGCATTTTCCATATTGAACCGGAATCTATCCCTGAAGTCGGACGCCATACTTACCCAGTTCGACCATTTCTTTGGGTCTTGGCTAACGTACCAAGATAGAGCATCTCTTTTCAGGCTCCTCATGCGGATCTTCTCATCTCTTCCTACTCCGACCAGCTTGTCGCAATATGTTCTCAAGTGAACCCTGGGATCCCCTGTACCATCAAACATTTCGAACTTGGGAGTTTTGTACCCCTCGGGTAGTTCGACATTGGGCTGTATGCATAGATATTCATAGTTTAGACCCTTAATTCCCTTACCTCCTTCAACACCTTGAATTCTGGTGGTCAACCTTTTAAGCTCTTCGGCCAAACTTCTGATAAGTGAGTCCTTATCATAGGACTCGGGTGTGCTGGAGGCGGGATGGGTGGAGTGTGGCATGGTTTCCACGTAGATGGGGGAGTTATGTTGCGTGTGGTAGGGGTCATTTGTGGAGTTCAAAGGTTCCAGGATAAGCAGTAGGGTATTGTTGGTAGTGTGGCAAGTATTGCAAGGGTGGTGAGGAGCGGGTTGCTTTGGGATGTTTTGTATGGGATTCTGAGTATTTGGGAAGGTAACTTCTGGAGTGGTGGGGGAAAATGAAAAACTTGCCAAATTCCGAACTTGATCAAGTTCTTCTTGGAACTTCAATAGTTTTTGTTCTATTTGAGAGGCATTTTCCTTGCAAATCAGAGCACCACGAGTGACCTCTGCCCGTTTAGTTGAGTTGTTTGAATCTTCCATTCTCCTTTTGCTTTTGTGTCTGACAGGACTGGGAGGAGGAGTAGGTGGAGGGCACTTGGATCTTGTGGAATATAATGACGATGCCAGAGTGCACAAACTAACCTTTGGGGAGGGGAATAAACAAAAAGTAAAAACAAGAAAGGTAACAAGTTAGTGAGGACGATAAGAAAAGATGTTGTGATATTTAAACACATAGTGCAGGAATGTAAATCGTGTCCTAATTTGGGATCCTTGTTGTGCCAGGGGTAGGCCTAGCGACAAATTGATTTGGAGAACATATAATGCTAAATGCCTCATTTTATTGATAAAAGTAAGATGAATCCCAAAACGACACAAAATAACGGGAAATAAAATGTCACTAGTGGCCATTGGCCTTATTAAATTCATAAACAGAAAGGTAAATTCCTATCTATTTGGTCCTAGAAGGACCTTCCCCAGACTCGGTATCTTTAGCTCTATCGAACAGCTTCACCAGCTCACGAAGTCCTAGCAGCAAGTAGGCTCTAACTAGGTGTCCACCTTCGTTTCCTTCAGCATTATGGCAGTCCTTGATCCCCTTGATGAATTTCCTTTCCAGCTCCACTAAACCCCACTCTAAGTACCCCAGTCACTTGTTGGCGCTAACAGCCATGTCTTTCCATTCTTCAATCAGCTTTTGGTGTGCTTCTTGAATTTCACGGTGCTTACTTTCACATTCCCGAATCTTTTTGCGTAGTTGGTTGTACTTGACCTGTGCTTCAGCCTTTTCATCGATGATCCTGTGACCTCGAACAAATCCGGGTTGACCCAAACCATTATGATTATCTTCTAACAAGCTTGGATAGTATGGAGTATAACCAACATGGTACTTGTCTAGCTTAATAGTGTCCCTTCCCATGATGATTTTGCAGTGCCACATATGCTGAGCTTGACACTTGTAAGGGCTATCATCATCTTGAAATTCGGCCCGGAAGTGACTTATCTTGTCGACCCTTGGTATAACCTGCTTCCTTCCAGCCTGCCTCATAAACTGGCGAGGGATATAAGGGTAAGTTCCTCTCAAACTGATAAGTATCAGAAATGGTGCATCCCGGGATCGGGCAATGAATTCTTCAATAAGGAACCATTCGAACATCCATTGTACTTGGTCCTCTTTCAGATTTTCAAACAGTTCTACCCATCCTTTGGTATCTTTCGAATGAGCAAACATGTTGGGCATGTAGTTCATCCTCCTTGGCTGATGGAAGGCTATATGATCGTCCCAGTCCCTACGATGTATTTCCTGTTAGTACTCACCCTTTTGAAGGTGCTCCATGAGCCAGAGTTGGAGCAGCAAGTTGCAACACTCGAAGTGTTTGGCTCCTTGTTGACACTTCTCCAGGGCTCGGTATATCTTTGCAATAATCATAGGTACTAGCCTTCTTTGTTGACTATGGCTAGCCCGGTATGGATCCTAGCCTTTTTTGTTGGAAATACTATCATCCCTAAGAAATAGAACATAAAGACAAAGACCCTTCGATGGATATGCCATAATGATGTAAGGGAGAACTCATTAGGATAAGTACGGTAAGATTTGTTGTGACTGTACCTTTGGTACAAGTAGTCAAAGGGAATGTATGACTCCTTCAAACATGTCAAGTCCGGATTCTTCTTTAGACCTATCATTTTGAGAAAACCTCTACCCTTGCGGTTTTCCGGTATTAACAAACCCGGAGTTTCATACGGTATTCCAGCCAGTCCTCCTATTTCCTCTAGCAAGGGTGTCATCTCAATGTCTCCGAAGCGGAATACAGACCGATCACAATCTCAGAATAGAGTGGCAGCTTCTATGATTTTGTTGTTGGGTTGAATTTCCAAGAGAGAAGATAGGTTTCCTAGATATTTCCTGACAAGAGCCAGATCGCAGGAATGAAGATCTCTCCATCGGCTTAGCAATTTAGGGTTGATATTGTTGACCATACCGAATCTGGGGACTTCGTGCCTCATTTTCTGCAAGATAAGAAGTGTTAGGCCCTTACCCCCACTAGACTCGACTATTTTAGTAGCAACAATTAGCATAAAAGGCATTTAGTTCTCCAAATAAATGCACAAAACATGGTAATGTGCGTTTGGGTTTCAAGGAAACCCAGTGGACTTGGACAAGGCTATCTTAAAGAGTCATTACACGGACAACATAACAGGCTCGGTTAGGTTTGACAGTGATGCACGCACCTTTAAACAGAGTAAGGTTTCTATGGGGTAATATACTGGTACCCTTGAGCGGACAACTCAAGCAGGAAAGGCACGGAACCACCAACTACACCACTTATCGACTGGTTTTACCACAAATATGCATTTTCCGAATTTAAGGGGTGATAATATCGGAAGGGCGCAACCACTTACTGTAAGCATCACTGTGGTATTTTATTTGGAACGAGTGGAATATGATGTTGAATATGCAGTAGCAATAATTAAAATAGGTTATCATGTATTTGCACGTTCATAAAGTAGTAATTACAATAATTCCTCAGAATTTACAACAATATTAAAGAAAAGCGGTAAAGGAAAGCATTAAGAGAAATAAAGGAAAGAAACAAAGAGCCAAGTCAGTTTTGAAGAGAGAAATAAATACTTAAAGGCATTAAATACTTAAAGCCATATAAAGAATCATAAAGTCACAAATAGCATGAAATGGTAAAAGACTTAAAGAGATCCCCAGCAGAGTCGCCATGCTGTCGATGCCCCCTTTTTCTCACGAAAATCTGGTTTATGACATTTGGGAGGACAACTCATTCCCTTTTGGGAATTGGGTTTGAATTGAAGAGTCGCCACCTAATGAATAAGTGCATTAGGACACTAAGAAGAACTTTGATTTAGAAAACCAGAGATTGGGTAAGGGCTCGAAACTATCCCGAGGGGAAGGTGTTAGGCACCCCTCGAGATCCACTAGTGTGGTTCCCGGCCATACTATAATTGTGACTTTAAGTTCAAACAACAAGTAGACAAGTAGAAGTTACAAATAGGAGGGGGGGTTTCAGATAATTATTGTAAGTAATTGTCACGACCTAAAATCCACTAAGGATCGTGGTGGCGCCGGACTCCTCTGTCAGGCAAGCCAACTAGAATACTTAATCAGATCCTCGTTATAACAATTTTGAAAACATATCTTTTATACAATTTAAACAAGACTTAGTATATTCCTCCGAATAAATAATGAAATATTTAAACAACTTTTAAGATTTCCAAATAATCCAAATACATTCCTAGAACCCGGTGTCACAAGTACATGAGCAACTACTGATAAGAAAAATAAAATACAACCTCAGTCCGAAATACGATGGACAGGGACTAAAATGCAAAGGCTAAAAGGAACTACACTAGCTGCGGTCGCCTTGAATGATGCATCTCACCTAGTCCCGGAGTAATCCATGCTGCTACGCCCAGTAGACTGCTAGAAGTGTGTATATATATATATATATATATACTTGTGCAACAAAAATGCATAGAAGTGTAGTATGAGTACGTAATTAACGTGTACTCAGTGAGTATCTCGCCTAATCCCGAAGGGGTAGAGACGAGATGATCAAGTTTGACGCTCTCTAATGGTCCAATAATGATTCATCCTTAATATATATATTAAATAGTGGATTTATTTTTTAGACATGATTTTAATCCAGATAGAGGAAACATGTAAACACATAATTCTTTCATAGGACATTTTCCAAGATTTATTTTCATTATTAACAAAATGATCTCGAGCCATAGTGAGGCATGTAACAACTTAAATAAGTCCAGGCAGCAATACAAGCATGCGCAAATCATACCAAGGCGATGGCCTGATCCAACAGAAATAAATGTACACTTGCCGAGGGTTGACGGCGCGACCATATATGCATCTATTAATCTGCCGAGGCGTTCGGCCTGCTCCAAAATAAACACACACAGACCAACAATCAGTCAAGAAGTCAACATGGAGCAATTATCCAAGAAAGGCCAATTTTCATTAATAATTTGAGAAAACGAAGCTTAAGTCTTTTTAGAAATCCATTTATTAATTTAATGTGATTTAAACAATTAAAGCCATCAATGGGTTCACAATTAATTCAAATATAACATGCTTTTGGGTCCTAGACTACCCGGACAATAGCATAATAGTAGCTACGCAAGGACTCTCATCACCTCGTGCATACGTAGCCCCCACAAATAGGAGCACATAACCAATTTAACTCCCCTATGGGGTAAATTCCCCCTCACAAGATTAGAAAGGAGACTCACCTCGCTCCAAAGATCAACAACCGACATTCTACATTCTTCCGAAGACTTGCACCAACGTACAATGCTCCAAAACTAGCCAACGATCATATAAATCCATTAACAAATTTATAACAATTCCTAACCCGGAACGAAAAATTGACAAAAATGCCCTCGGGCCCACGTGCGCGGAATCCGACATTTCTCGAAGATCAAGTTTACCCATGAACTCACGAACTCAAATATATGATTTTTTCTTAATTCCATACTCAAAATCATGGTCAAAATCCAAGAACACTAATTTCCTAGGGTCTTCCTCTAACCCTCAATTTTCTACCAATTTTTCATACTAAAATCCATACATAATAAATTTTTTTAACTCAAAAGTGATGGGGATAACTTACCTTAACATTGACGACAAAATTCCTCTCTTGAAGCTCTCCAAATATCGCCCATGCCATGAACAAATGGGAGAAATGAACTCAACCCACGTTTTAAATCAACCTTACTACTCCAGAAATTTTCGCTTCTGCGGAAACAATCCCGCTTCTGCGGTCCCACTTTCGCGGAAAATATTCCGCTTCTGCAGTCCCTGGGCTTCAGCCCATTTTCGCTTCTGGGATAAGACAACCGCTTTTGCGGTTCCGCATCAGAGGATCAAGGACCGCTTCTACGGTCCTGGCTAACCTCACGCTCGACTGCTTCTGCGGCTTCCTCCTAACTTCTGCGGGGACGCTTCTGCGGTCCCATTTCCGCAGAAGTGGAGATACCAGATACCAGCTGCTTCTATTCTTCTTAAATTCCAAGTTTCGATCCGTTAACCACCCGAAATCCACTCGAGGCCCCCGGGACCCCAACCAATCCCAAAACACATTACGGTCTTGCTTGAGACCTCAAATCACATCAAATAACACTAAAATCATCAATCGGCCTCCAATCCAAGCTTTATGAACTTTGAACTGTCGAACTTGTACTTCCGATGTTTAAACCTATCAAATCATGTCTGATTGACCTCAAATTTTGCACACAAGTCATATTTGACATTATAGACCTACTCGAACTTCCAGAATCGGATTCCGACCCCGATATCAAAAAGTCTACCTCTGGTCAAACTTCTCAAAAACTTTCAAATTTCTATCTTTAGCCAAATGGCTCCAAAATGACCTACGGACCACCGAATTCACTTCTCATCGCACTCCCAACTCCAGAATCACCATACAGAGCTACTCCAAGTCTCAGAATCCCAATTAGATGTTGATAACGTTGAATGCATTTCAAGCCACACTTATGAAATTTCTTCCAAAATGCTAACTTCCACAATAGGCGCCAAAACGCTCCCGGGTTATCCAAAACCCAAACCAGGCATACGCCCAAGTCCGAAATCATCATACGAACCTGCTGGAACCTTCAATCTCAATTTCGAGGTCGTTTACTCAAAAATCCACTCCTGGTTCATTCTTTTAACTTTAGGTTTCTCAAATGAGAATTTTCATTTAAATTTAACTCCGATCCTCCTGAATTTCAAGTCCGACCACACGCACAAGTCAATATACCTGAAATGAAGCTGCTCATGGCCTCAGACTGCTGAACGACGTGCTAGGGATCAAAATGATTGGTCGTGTCATTACAGTAATTGTAGTTAAACGAAGTTCAAGAAGCTGAAACTTGAGAGAAACCAGTTTGAAGTTATGAATAAACGAGTAAAAAAGGGGGAAATTTTCACATATTTGTTGTAAGTAATTGAAGTTAAAAAGCAGTTAAAGAAGCTAAAGTTTGAGAGAAAGTAGTTTGAAGTTCTGAATAAAATAAACAAGTAAGGTAGGGGGTCCTAAGTTTATAAATAATATGGATCGACCCACACAACACCCGGTAACCATTTATACACGTGGTGTTATCGTGTGGTCATCATATCCATATCTACCATTTACCACCCCATTAAGGTATTAAACACGAAATGGTCTCGTTTTACTTATTGCATGCTATTACCCGCCCCAATCCTATCAGCCTCGGAGGTATTTGGGGCTACTAATCCTAAAGGGAAGGGGTATGAGGTTTTATAGTTTCAAACGACAAAATTCTAAGGCGACAATCAAAAGACATATATAGCAACTAAGAGGAGAAGCAAATAATAGATAGAAAGGCTCAGACAAACCTCCTTAAAAACAAAATAAGCATATAGTTTAGCATGTCTTACACGTACTGATTAGGATCTGATTAAACTTAAGAGTTGTGGCAGACTAATCTAATACATATTTCAGATAAGAAGCCCGAATCAGGTCTGCCTGCTGGTTGTAGTTAATAAAATCTTATGCAATTTATAATCTTACCTTATGGTTTGCCTAAGTATTAATTTAAACCTATAAAAATGATATCTATTAGTTTCAGAAAAGAAGTATACTGATTTAAGGGAAAGAAATTGTAAATTATAGGAACATAAATTCTGTAGTCGCTATTGTTACTACTGATTTTAGACTTATAAGCGAATGGACGATTCAGATTTAGTTGATAGTTCCTATAAGCATGCTTTCAAGGCGTTACTAATTTTAAAACATTTTTTTACAATCGAAACAAGAGTGCAGAAGTCCTATAGGCATGGTATCTTAAATGATGTTAGTTATTTAAACATATAAACAGGTTTGCCTAGTGACAGATGCAGATGCAAAATTCAAGAAGTCCTATAGGCATATTATGTATATGATATGCAGCATTTTAGAAATGACTTATAGACATGGTCTATACATAATGCAGAAGTGCAGAAGCCTACAAATGTAGTATCTATATGAGATGCAAAAGTTCATAAACCTATAGACATGGTCTCTATAGAAATGCAGAAGTGAAAGCTGAAAACAGGATACATGAGTGCAGAAGTGTAAATATTCCCTATGAACATTATATCTACCCCTTTACATGCATGATTGACCCTCCACTTTTCACTAATAACCCTAATAGTTATTACAAGTTATTATAGCCTAGAATGAATAAGAAAAAGTAAATTTACATCAGAGAACTAGAAATTTACAACTAAGGAGAGCATGATTCAGACTTCCTGTCTGAAGCATGAAGTAAACCAACTCCGAAGATTAGATTCCAAAGCATTTCTCTTATTTGGGATGTATTAGAGTTCCCTAAGAGTCTCAAATGGACTCCGGGCAGTGCTCGCATCCAAATATATTGCAGAATTGAATCATAGCGCAGTGTGGAAGGGCCAGCCCTCAAGCGTCCAAATTCAGAGGGAACTTAAGGTCCCAAAGCAAAGCTCACAGGAGGGGGTAGAACTTAGAGGCTAAGAGAGAGTGTAAGTGCAGAGAGGGATTCTGAGAGGAAGCAAAGACAGGCTAATGGTCATACCTAGAAATTAGAAGTGTTGGCACACCCCACCAGCCTGTTATGCCACATTGTTTAGGAGTCAGGATCCCCATAAGGGATCAGGTACAAACATGAGCAACAACTTGCATGTTGCCATGTTCTGAACATTAACTTAAAGCACATAGAGGGGAACATGGGTGAAAGGATTCATAGAAGAAACAAATGCAAATAAATAATCATGCTAAACAATATTAAATGTAGACAGCAAAGCAAACATGGGTGTAAAGGCTGCAAATAAACACATTGGGATGAGGCTAAAACCAAAACCAGAACATACCATTTTTAAGGAAACAAGAAAAGGAAGCAGTAGTCTTGTAAGCAAAAAAGCAAGCAAGCAGTCAGAATATTACGACTTTCGAAGAGAATTATGAGATTGTGAGTGTCTGAAGTGTGTAGTGTGTGATCTTCGTATGTTGTCTTAAAGAAGGTCATGTATTTATAGTGTAAGAAAATAGTTTTTGAAAATCAATTACACAAGGTTTCCCTTTAATTAAGGGATTCTAATTTCAAACGGGTAAAAACAATTAAGGAAGGAGATTAATCAAACAACTTTTCAAAGCAATACAAGAGGGGTAAATACATAGAGGTTTATTTAAGGGCATGGTCTTGACAGTACACGGTTGCACAATTTAAGGAAATGAAATAATTTGACAACCAATAAATCACAAGGTCTGGATTTAGTATGAATGAATCTAGTCAGAGAAAGTGAAGAAAGGTTTTATTTAAGGAAAATCAGTATCAATCAATTAGACCTGAAAAAGATTCTGAATCAATAATAAGTTGGAAAACCTTTTTGTAGAAAGATTTGATCACACATATAAAAGCATACAGAGATGTTTAAACATGAAAAACTAGCATGCCAATCAGTAGAAGAGTCTAGTGTAGAATAAATTAAAAAAGTTCAGAATTGTATGCAAACAAAGAAGTTCAAACTTAGTTCATAGAATTAGAAATTAGTCCGAAAAAGTTAAGGGTTCTCAAATAGAACGATAGTTCAAACACACGATCAATCCTCGGCAGAACCCCCAAATTTCCACCTCGAGTCAAGTACAGAGATGAGGAAATAGGTAGTCAAACATGCTCAGAGATTTTTTTCAGAAACTCATGAGAAAGTAAGCAAATATAGTTGAAAGTTCAAAGCAAACAGAATGAAGAAACTAATTCAAAACACAATGAGAGTAGAAGAAACAGTAGAGAAAAACATGCTTAAACAGGTCTTCTTAAAATAAGGAAAAGTAGAAGTGAAACAGTAAACACTTAAGAACATGGTAGAAGGATACAGTAGGCGAAGCATATCAAGTCCTAGTGGAAGACAAATACCAGAATATAATGGGAAAGAATGTGAAAACATAGCATAGAAATACGGTAGAAGAAAGAATGGAATATATAAAATACAGTAGAAGAACATGGGTGATAAAAGGAAAAACATAATAACACAATAGGAGAACATGTGTGATAAAAGGAAAAACATAATAACACAGTAGAAGAACATGTATGGTAGAAAAGAAAACATAAGAACATGGCGAACACAAATACACACAAAGAAAAAGTTAGAGAAACATTTGAACATTTTCAGGAAACCTTAAATCAGAAAGAAATTATTTTTGAAAGTAATATTTGAAAGAAAAGTTGAGTTTCAAAAACTCAAGTAGAGCACAGATACATAACAGATCTAATAAAAATCGAAGAAAACCTCAAATAGTTATGGTTTCAGAAGAACCCTAGAATGAGAAAGGCTTTGAAAAGGTCCAATCTTGGTCGAAAAGGTCAGAGATAGGCTCATAGGACCAGGATACGCCGGAGCAAGGACAGTGATGGCCGTGAAAACTCGAGCTGGCATAGGTATGGATGAAGACCTTCGAGGTTTGGCCTCAATTCTTCAAATATCGAGCACACAGGAGTAACAGGGGGTGAGTATAAGGTTACCATGGCTGGAGGAGCCATGGTTTCCGGTGGGTCTTGAGGTTGAAGACGATAGGAGACGATTAGGGTTGAGGAAGGTTCGAGAGGGTTTGAGAGACGAAGGGGTTTCAAGGCGGCTTCTCTGGAGGGAAATGAATTAGGGTTGGGGTTTGGGTGAATTAAAAATGGTAAGGGAAAATCGTGGCCGTTGATCAAAATGATCAACGGCCTAGATCAAAAGAAAATCGGGCAGGTTTTATTAACGTGTTAGGGGTCGGGTTATATATTAAGACTTGGGCTGGTCCATTTAAAATTGGAATTGGGTTATTGGAGTGATTGATTTTGGCTATAATTGAAATGCAAATGAGGTTATAGTTAAATAGCTACTTTTCCCTTTTAAATTTATAAAAATAGTAAAAATAATTTTTTGAAATAAATTGAAGTCACTGTATTAATTAATATTATATAATCATTAAATAAAAAATACTGGAATAAATTTTATAATTGGAAACGCTATTCATATCTTAAATTAGGCTAAAATTGCTATTACATGCAATTTAGCTTTAAAAATACTTAATGAATTTGTAAGAATGTGCAAAAATTACCTTAGCTTTATTTTGGGATAAATATGAGAATAATATAAATAAATCACACAAAATAGTAATTTGAGGAATAATTATTGGATTTGTATTGCTAAAATAGGGCAATAAATTAATTTGAATTTTTTTTAAAAATTAGGAAAAATACTAAAATATTTGGACACACATATTCATACATATGTTATTTTGAAACAAGTGGGAGCATATCACCATGGATTTCCTAGTTGGACTCCCACGGACTATGTGGAAGTTCGATGCTATTTGGGTGATTTGGATCGGCTAACCAAGTTCGCACACTTCTTTCCTATGTGACTACCTATTCTTCAGAGCGGTTAGCAGAGATTTTATCCGAGAGGTTGTTCACTTGCATGGTGTCCTAGTTTCCATTATTTCAGGTAGGGGTACTCAATTCATTTGGCTGTTCGGGAGGGCCAGGTAACGAGAGTTGGGTACTTAGATTGAGTTGAGCACAGCTTTTCACCCTCACACGAACGGGTAGTCCAAGCGCACTATTCAAATATTGGAGGACATGTTACGTGCTTGTGTTATTGATTTTAGGGGTTCATGGGATCAGTTTCTACCGCTCGCGGAGTTTGCATATAACAACAATAATCAGTCGAGTATTCAGATGGCTCTATATGAGGCTTTATATTGGAGACGGTGTAGATCTCCAGTTGGTTTGTTTGAGTCGGACGAGGATAGGCTTTAAGGGACAAACTTAGTATAGGATGCTTTGGACAAAGTGAGAGTGATTCAGAAGCTGCTTCTTACAACACAATCGAGATAGTAGAGCTATGCTGACAGGAAGGTTCGTGATGTGTCTTATATGGTTGGGGAGAAGGTTTTACTGAAGGTTTCACCCATGAAGTATGTCATGAGATTTCGGAAGAAGGGTCAATTGAGTCCTTGGTTTATTAGGCCTTCTGAAGTGCTTCGGAGGATTGGGGGGTGGCTTATGAGCGTGATTTGGCACTCAGCTTATCGAGTGTGCATCTAGTAGCTCATGTTCTTATGCTCCAGAAGTATATTGGCGATCCGTCTCATATTTTGGATTTCAGCACGGTTCAGTTAGACGGTGATTTGACTTATGATGTGCAGCTAGTGGCTATTTCGTAGCGACAGGACCGAAAGCTGAGATCAAAGGATATAGCTTCAGTAAAAGTGCAGTAGAGAGGTCAACCCATAGAGGACGCGGAACAGATATCCTCCCCTATTTGAGGTTTCAGGTATGTTTCTTGACTCGTTCAATGACAAATGTCTATTTAAGAGGGGTAGGATGTAATGACATGGCCGGTCATTTTATGAATTTCAGCCCCGTTTCCGCCATTCTTACTTCTTTATGTCTTGTTCAGCTGTATTATGTGGTATTGAGTTG
This sequence comes from Nicotiana glauca, assembly GCA_026770625.1. Lineage (NCBI taxonomy): Eukaryota > Viridiplantae > Streptophyta > Magnoliopsida > Solanales > Solanaceae > Nicotiana > Nicotiana glauca. Next base: position 42,371 of record MU748438.1, on the reverse strand, counting down.
GTTGGTTTGGGTTCGGAGTGGTTTTGGAGAGGTATGAGACACTTAATCTCTTTTGAGTAAGTTTAAGTTGAAAAAGTCAACCAGATGTTGATTTATGTGTAAAATTTCTCGCATGTGAATTCTAATCGTTCGGGTAGCTTTTTAGGTGATTTTGGGCTTAGTAGCATGTTCGGAATGTAATTTGGAGGTCCGTGATAGATTTAGGCTTCAATTGGCGAAATTAGAAATTTGGCACTTTTCGGTTGGCAGTGGAAATCTTGATATCGGGTCGGAATGGAATTCCAAAAATTGGAGTAGGTCTGTTGTGTCATTTATGATGAGTCTGCAAAATTATAGTTCATTCGGATGAGATTTGATATGTTTTTGGATGAGATGCGGAATTCAAAAGTTTTGAAATCCTTAGGCTTGAATTCGAGGGTGATTTGGTGTTCCGATGTTGTTTTGAGTGTTCCGAAGGTTGGAATAAGTTCAATAGTGGTATATGACTTGTTGGCATGTTTGGTTGAGGTCCCGAGGGCCTCGAGATGATTTCTAATGGTTACCAGAGAGTTTGGAAATTTGGAATGCAACTAAAGTTGTTGGTTCTGTCTTACCCGCACATGCAGAGTGGGGACCGCATGTGCGAGACCATAGAAGCGAAGGAAGGACCGCAGGTACGGTTTTGAAGAGGGAATCAAGGGGATTTTCATTGACGTAAGTTTCTTTAACCTAAAACTCGATTCTATGGTAATTTGCAGTTGATTAAGCATGATATTTGTGGGATTTAAGGGTGAAATTTTGAGAAATTAGGGCTTCAAATTGGATAGTTTAAATTGGTGATTTGAGGGGCCATTTGAGATCCGATTTTTATATTCTTGGTAGTATAGACTTCTGGGAGGATAAGGATTCTAGTGATGTGATTTTTATCGAATTCCGAGACGTGGTCTCGGGGGTCGAGTTTGGCCAATTTTGGGATTTTTGAATTAATTTGATAATTTTCGTATGGGTTTCATTCCTTTAGCATATATTGATGATAATATACTAATTTTGGTTAGATTCGGGGCATTTGGAGGCCGAATCGAGAGGCAAGGGCGTCGCAGGCTAGATTTTTGGCTTGGCTTGAGGTAAGTAACGCTTCCAAACTTGGTTCTGAGGGTTCGAAACCCCAAACTATGTGTTCTATGATTACTATTAAAGTGACGCAAATGCCAAGTGACGGGCGCGTGGGCGTGCAGGATGAGAATTGCGGCCTAAGTCATTCCATGACACCACATAGTGACTCTTTCTTGCGAATGTCTGTGTTGTGCTTATGTGATTAAGTTAATGAGTTGTAAATCATGCTAATTATCATGTTAAGGCTTCACGATGATATTGTTGAGACCCGAGGGGTCATTTCTTGTTGTCATATCATTAACTTCATTGTTATTTTGTGCTCAGTTCTGTTCATGCATATTATATCATGTCTCAGTATTTATTATTATTATTTGACACATCATATCATTGTTTCGGGCTAGTGTCATAACATTTTGAGCGTCTGTGTGTCAGACTGGAGAGTGATGACTGAGTGAGGCCGAGAGCCTAATATTGCGTGACAATAAGGGATCAGACTGCATGCCGTATTGAGATATTGATTATGCCTTTGTTGGCTTGCTATAGCGTTTGCGCTGAAATGAGCCCCTCCGGAGTCTATAAACCCCTAGTGAGTGCAGTTGATATTATTGAGGGATAGATCTTTTCTGGATATGGATCTTGTCTGAATTCTTTATACCTGGAGATGGATTTTCTCCATAGGGCTGGAATGGCCTTCCTCGGTACCGGATGACTACGGTCAGTGATGTGTATATATTCCGCGATGGATCTTCCCTGTGTCGGATGGCCATATACAGTACCGAGTGGTTGAGGACTTGAGAGTGGAGGTACATGATACATTCTTCATGCTTTCTGTGCATTGGTACGTAGAGTTTTGCCGAGCTTTATACTCCACATTGTTCAAATTGTATTTATTCACTATTGAGTTATATACTTGAACTGTAATCATGCCTACTTTACTGTACAATTTAATTGTATTACCTGTTGAGGTTTGGCTCGTCACAACCTGTCAGTCCATAGTTTGAACTTGTTACTTACTGAGTTGATGTACCCACGTTACCCCTTGCACCTTGTGTGCAGATCCAGGTATCTCAGGGCACGGTAGCAGCTGTTGACTATTCCGGTCGTGGACTTCACGGAGATAGCGAGGTAGCTACCTAGTAGTCGTAGTTCCGCTTTTCTCCTTCCATATCTTCCTCTTAGTACATTGTTGTCATTTCCAGACTATTTTGGTCTTGTCTTGTTTTGGAACTATTGTAGCATTGCTCCTAACTTAGTGACACCCGAGGTCGGGCTTGTATTTTTCCGCTTTGTTTGATTTTGACTTTATAACTTTTATCGGATTTCTGTTGAAAAATGGTTTTACTTAAGTTCTAAATGAAATGTGAATTATTTTGGAAATGAGTGGTTGGCCTAGTTTCACGATAACCGTCATCACGACCGAATCGGTTTTGGGGTCGTACTAATTTGGGACCCAAAATTTAGGCGGTCTAAAGCAAAGGCTTTACTAACCTCCCTTGAGCTGCCCCTAATCTCCCAACAGATGCAATATATAAGTAGTGTGTCAGGTCATCTTACACATCATCCTTCTTGACTTAGTTTCCCACCATTCCTCAAGTATACTCCTCACAGTTGTGCTACCGGTTATCCCCGTGGTGCACCAAAACAATTCCATACATGTTTGCCCATATTACTGGGGAAATTTGAAGAGCATATACCTTGTGAATATATTATGAAAAATTGGTATTAATTTTGTGATTTAATGTCGAAACTAAAATTATTATTGAATATTCTCCATATATTTTTGTGATAATAATTTAACAAGTTAAAAACCGACAATCAAAATTTTTCAAAATCATACCAAATCGACCGATGAACAACACCATATCAATCCATTCCAAGTAGTTAGAAAAGGAGCATATTTTCATAATTTAGTGGATGAGTACTGATGAATGCTAAATTCTAATAGCACGAGAAGAATATAAAAAAGTCCTCGGGTTAAGCTTACATAATAGTTTTCATATTTCTAGTAAGGTTTTTAAAAGATTTTATTTAAAGTGGTCTGAGAACGCATCCTCATTTAAAAAGAAAATAAAAAATTTTATAAGCACATAAAAATTAAGTATAAATACGCAACATAAAATAGATTATTAGAGGCAAAATACCTTAACATCCCCTTAAACTTGACACAGATTATTAGCCACAGCCATAAACTATTCGTGGTCTTAATTATCCCCCTCAACTTGGCCTTTTGAGAGCCACTACCCCCTAGATGTTGATGTGGCGAAGAGTGTGGGTGTACTCGCCTGTCATGTAAATTGTTCTGTATATATGGCATTTTTTTAAATAAAATATATTTTTACCTTTTTAAATATGTTAGTTTTTTGGATAATTTTTTTCAATACAATTTATAATAAAACTTGGATAGAATTACACTATTTAGGCTAAAAAAAATTATTTGTCAAAAAATAATAATTTTTTTTTTGTCACGACCCATAATCCACTAAGGGTCGTGGTGGCGCCGGACATCTCTGTCAGGCCAGCCAATTAAATTATCAATTAATTCTTCTTTTAATACTTTTTAAAAATCTAAGGTTTTTCCTTCCATTTTCATAAATAAAATTTCATTACTAGAATTCAAATTTAAATAATAACAATTAGTACAAATCCGTTGTAAACCATCCCAGAAATTTGGTGTCACAAGTACATGAGCGACTACTGATAAGAGAAATAAAATACAACATCCGTCCGGAATACAGTGGACAGAAGGTAAATGCAGTACATTGGAAAGAACTACTCTAGCTGCGGTAGCCTCTATGATGCAGCTCACCTAGTCCCAGCGTCATCCATGTTGCTACGCCCAATAGGCTGCTAGAGGTATATATACCTGTGCAACAAAAATACACAAAAGTGTAGTATAATTACGTAATCAACGTGTACTCAGTGAGTGTCCCGCCTAATCCCGAAGGGGTAGAGACGAGATGGTCAACTTTGACACACTCTAATGGTCCAACGGTTATTTATTCTCAATATACATATCGAACATTGGATTTATTTTCTAACATGATTTTTATCCAGATAGAGGAAAAAAGTAAACACGTAATTCCTTCATAGGAAATTTTCCAAGATTTCTTTTCATTATTAACAAGATGATCTCGAGCCAGAGTGAGGCATGTAATGACTTACATAAGACCTTGCAGCAATACAAGTATGCGCAAATCATACCGAGGCGACGACCCGATCCAACAAAAATAAATGTGCACTTGCCGAGGGTCCACGGCGCGCCTATAGATGCATCTATTAATCTGCTGAGGCGTTCGGCCCGGTCCAAAATAAACACACACAGACAGACAATCAGTCAGGAATTCAACATGGAGCAATTATCCAAGAAAGGCCAAGTCTCTTTAATAACTTTGAGAAAACGAAGCCTAAGTCTTTTTAGAATTTCATTTATTAGCTTAATGCGATCAATCACCCTGCTCGCGAATTATCCATGCGACGCAGGTACACATAAGATACATGCTCAGATAGCCAATTAGAATTTATCGAGGAATAATTATCCAAATAAGCTAATTCTCTGTTTAACAAATTCAGGAAATGATGTTAAGTCTCTTTTTTAAAATCGTTTACTAATCAAAGGTGATTTAAACAATCCAAGTCATCGATGGGTTCATAATTAATTCAAGTATAACATACTGATGGGTCCTAACTACCCGGACAATAGCATAATAATAGCTACGCATGGACTCTCTTCACCTCGTGCGTACGTAGCCCCCACAAATAGGAGCACATAATCATTCACTTCACCTATGGGGTAAATTCCCCCTCACATTCTTTCGGAGACTTGCACCGGCATTCAACATTCTTCCGGAGACTTGCACCAACACACAATGCTCCAAAACTAGCCAACGATCTTATAAATCCATTAACATATGCTCAATTATACTTCACAACCCAATTTATAATAATTCCTAACCCGAACGAAAAGTTGACAAAAATGCCCTCAAGCCCACGTGCCCTGATTGCGAAATTTTTCAAAAATAAAGTTTACCCATGACCTTAGGAACTCAAATATATAATTTTCTCTTAATTCCATACTCAAAATTGTGGCTAAATTCCAAGAATTAAATTTCTAGGTCTTTCTACCAAAACCCCAAATATTTCTATAAGATTGCATGCTTAAATCCATACATTGTTGATGTTTTTAACTCACAATAGGTGGGGATAACATACCTTATCATTGATGATGAAGACCCTCTCTTGAAGCTCCCCAAAAATTGCCCAAGCCATGAAAATTATAAGAGAAATGGCCAAAATCCGATTTTTAAAACAACTCACTACCTCCACACTTTTTCGCACCTGCGGCCCTTGGCTCGCTTCTGCTCTTTTGCTTCTGCAGAATATGCGCCGCTTCTGCAGCTCTCCCTCATGCCCAGCCTTTCCACTTCTGCGGCTCTCAGCTGGCAGATGCAGTCCGCTTCTACGGAAAACAAACCGCATCTGCGGATCCTGCAGCTCAAACCAAAAACCGCTTCTACGTTTCCCTCAACCGCTTCTGCGGGGCCGCTTCTGCGGTCCGTATTCCGTAGAAGCAGAAATACCAGCAACTACAGCCTTTACTCTTCAAAAATTCTATTTTTTGATCCGTTAACCACCCGGAATAAACCCGAGGCCCCCGGGACCTTAACCAATCATACCAACCAATCCCAAAACACATTACAGACCTGCTCGAGGCTTCAAATCCCATCAAACAATGATGAAACCAAGAATCACACCCCGATTCAAGCTCTTCTACTTCTGATGCTTAAACCTATCAAATCACGTCCGATTGACCTCAAATTTTGCACATAAGTCATATTTGACATTACGGACCTACTCCAATTCCCGTAATTGGATTTCGACCCCCATATCAAAAGGTCAACCTCCGGTTAAACTTCTCAAAAACCTTCAAATTTCTATCTTTATCCAAATGGTTCCAAAATAACCTACGGACCTTGATGTTATTAATGTCAATACCTAATTTTCAAGTTAGAAGAACCTGGTTCTTCTAAGTGTTCTAACTACAACAGTTTGCGAAATAATAAGTACTGAAAGTAAAGTGCAAAGAGATTTTTACGTGGAAAACACCTGGCTCAAAATGTGAAAAAAACCACGACCTACTACTCAGTAGGATTTTCCCAAACTCCACTAAATCACTGAGCCAAAAACTGCATTTACAAAACTTTTTGTAAACCTAAGGATTAACTCTAATCCCAGTGTAGCACACAACCTCAACTGTTGCGACACCTTCAAGTTAACTCTAACTTGAATACTCAAAGTACCTAATACAATTGCTTCTAAGAAAGCTGGAAGGTACAATATTAAAACCTACTACAATTGAACTAGACTTAGAACAAACACACTAATGAAACTGGTTCTTCTATCTTAGTTCATGTAGCTTCAGACGTGCACACTTCTATCTTAGTTTTGCTCTCAAATATGCTTAACTTCTGCGTATGTGCATTCCTGTAAAAGAGAACAACTTGGTTATTTAATAGATTAACAGTTAAAGTTTGATTGAGACTCCAATGCTTATCCTTAGTCGATTTGAGTCCTTAACCAACACATACTCCCATCCGTATCCTAGCTTAGGATTGTGTTCTCTTATCATAAGGAGACTGTCCTCCTTAGAACTCAATGCAACCTTTTCGATTCCGTTCAGAAGATATTTGCTGCACAATCTTCAAAATATCTCTTCCTCACGTGCCTTCCATGTGCAATGGTTATGACTAACTGTGTCTCCCAAGATGGACCAAGTCCTTCCCTGAGTTCATTTGTCAATCTTCAAAACTTCAACTGAACTTGGGCCAACAAATTCCCCCTTTTTGATGATGACAAACTCTGTGCTTTTAGAAATCAGAAAACCTATGAAACTCAGCTGAAATATCAACACTTAGAAAATTTTCAATTTGTCATAAAGGGCTAGATTAAGTTAGGTCATAAACATCACTAGTTTAGATAATGAATTTAAGCACAATATGTTCCCCCTTTTGGCATCATCGAAAAGTTTCATAACTAATGTGAATCCCAGTAATTTAATTAGTACTCATGGCTACTGGGGCAACTGCAAGTGAACACATGCTTTAGTTAATCACAAAAATCAACTCATCAAAAATACCTATTAAGAACAGAATTAACAAAAAGCAAGAAAAGCTGCATTTATTGATTAGTGGGGTGTTTCTACGCAGCAGTCCCCAAAAAGAAAAACAAAACTACCAAACCATGAGCAAAAGATAAACAGATAGAATCCCAAACTGGGTCACTGAGGGGGGGCTTCTAGACTAGTTCACACTAGGACAGGGAACCTAAGGCTTAGAAGAGCTGGAGGGTTGGGTTTGTAGCAAGTTGAGCATCTGTTGAAGCATTCCGTCATTTTTCTCCTTCTCCTTAGCAAGTTCAGCTCTCAACCCATTCCTTTCTCACTCCAATTCAGCAACACTGGCATGAATCCTTGCTATCTCAGTATCTTTTGCCCTAACCTCCTGAACTAAGGCTCTGACCTTGCTATTCACAGGAGTTTTTGATGAAGAACCAGGTTCAATAGGAGCTGTACTGAGCATATAATCACAAGCTTGAAGGGTTTTTCTGCCAAAATGCTCTTTGCTCGAGGCCATTTCCCACTTTTTCAGGGGAACATTCAATCGTTCAAGCATAGTTGTCAAGATAAATCCATAGGGAATGGCATGAGCTTTTGAGCCATTGATCACCCTTTCAAGAAGCTTTATAATAAAGGTAGGCCAGTTGATCTGCTTCCCTATACTCAAACATTGCATAAGTATTAGATCCATGTAATTTGCTGTATGCCTTCTTTCCTGTCTGGGCAGAAGGCATTTGTTCACAAACTCAAAAAGCACTTTGTGTCCTTGCCTCATTTCACTCTTCTAAACTGCCCTGGCCTCAGGTACCTCTTCATCATTTTTGGTGTCACAAAAGTTCCTTATGATCTGAAGATCAGTAGGCAACCCATCCAGGCAAGGCCACCTCTGCCTTGTGTAGTCATCATATCCCTCACTAGGGATGTCTAGAATCTTCCCCAGCTTTGATACATTGAACTTCACTTTGACACCTTTCACTTTGCTAATCACCAGCCCATTCTTCACTGTCTCATTTGCCATGAACTCTACAAGTTCTTTCCTGGCCAATTTTCTATCCATATGAAGGACCATGTCCTTCCAACCCTGTGCTTCTAGTGCAGTCAGAAGCCTTACCTGACTCCTCCAGGTCCTTGAGAAGTCTCCCTTTCAAAATATTCCTCTTGCCAAACATGGCATATCTGTCCTATTCCTTCTCTAACTCTTCTTCCTCATCATTACTCCATTCATCATCTTCTTCAGTAATTTTCACTTGTTTTCCTTTTGCAGCTGACCTTGTTCCTTTGGCAAGAACAAGTTCCGTAGGCTTGGACGGCTTCTTGATAGAAATTCTGGATCCCTTGGATTTGGTAGTATGAACATCCACAGTAGTAGTCTTTTCTTGGTGGACCTGCTCCATCTCTTCTTCTTCTTCAACCACAGCCTCCGAGCTTTCACCTACCTTTGCTTTCCCTTTCTCTTTTCTTTATTTCTTACTTTCTTCTAAAGCCCTTTTCAATTCTGCTTCACTTTCCTTGACCTTACTTCTGGTAGCTCTAACGCTAGGAGCAGTTTTGGATGATGATGGTTTGATCTTCTTGGTTGGTTTGGATGCAGCAGGGGTCCTTTTTGAGGAAGCCTTGCGTTTCTTTGGGTCATAGTTGGCCCCCACTTTCTTCAATAAGTCAGCCAAGTTCTCCTCCCCAGATGAACCAAGTTCATCTTGTTGCTTGCTCAGATTCACCAACCCCTCATCAGCCTCACCTGATCCACTTCCCCTTGACTTCGATACTCCCTCTTCCCCATTACCACAAATAGATAGCACATATTTCCTCCTTTTCTTACTCAATTTTGTAGAATCAGTCCAGACACATCTTTTGCAACCCCTATCAGAATATACCAACTCCCTACTTTTTGAAGTACATCAATAGGAACAAAGCAAGTATTTACTTCTTTTGGGGTTTCTTGATGTGTGACAATGTCAGAAGACCTATGTTCATCTCCTTCACTGGCAGAGATGAAATCATCGGATTCAGAGCTAGAATTGGTCTCTGTAGCTGAGACTTGTTTCCTTTGGCTGGACTGTAGTTTTTCATTCAAGGATTTCCGCAGGGAACCAGTAGCTACAGTTTTTCTTGCCAGCATTTTCTGGCGACAGAATCTAGGTTTTAGGGTTTTTATGGGAGGTGAGGCAGATGGGGTGGAGTTTGGTGAAACGGGAGGCGGAGTTCCGGGATTATCTTGGAGATTTGTCATGGTAAAAGATTTCTGAAAACCCTAAGAAGATTTTGATTGTGTGAAGAACGTTGGAGTGTTTCAGAAACGAAAGAGAGAGAGGATGATCAGGGGTTTTGTAAAGAATGATGATTATGGAGTGATTTTTGGTGTTTTAAAGAGGATAATGATTACTCAGAACCTGCAGCCTTTTCAGAGGTCACATAGAGGTCTAATCAATTTAGAGTTTTGGTCTCCTTAGAGATTAATAATAATTGCTAAAATTTAGGAGAAGGTTTCGTTACAGTTAGACTTCTAGTTTCAATGAAACTGGTTCAATTTGCCCAACGGATAGAATTGTTAAGACGTTTGGTATATTTAGGACTCTTGCTCGCGATTGAGAATTAAATTTTTCTAATTGTGCAAAGAATAGAAACATACCTGAACTTTCTCATGAGCATAATTTGATGAACCAGGTTCTTCAAATGAAACTTCTCTTGATTATGCCTCAAATGCCAAAATAGAAAACTTGTAAGAGATTAGTGAGTCGCATAGACACATGTCACAAGAGTATACTATTTACAGTATGAAACTGAGTAGGAATTAGTCTAATATTTACAACAATTAAGAACTCCTAGCCAAATTTTTTTTTCATTAAGCATTCTGAACAAGACCTTTTAGGTGATCTTAATCATCCCTAACTCCAACATGTTCCTTTCGAAATTTTCTCTACTCAGTGCCTTAGTGAAGATGTCAGCTATTTGTTTATCAGTAGCACATAATTATATGGAGATTAGCCCTTTCTCATAGTTGTCTCGTAAGAAGTGGTGTCTAACATCTATGTGTTTAGTCCTTTTGTGATGAACTGGGTTCTTTGTCATACTAATTGCACCGGTGTTATCACAAAATATTGGTATGCACCCTACTTCAATTCCAAAATCTACCAGTTATTTCTTAATCCACAGTAATTGAGCACAACATGAAGCAGCAGCAACATATTCAACTTCAGCAGTAGAGACAGCTACTGAATTTTGCTTTTTGGTAGCCCATGATACAAGACAAGACACTAGGAAGTGTGCCATACCTGAAGTGCTCTTCCTATCCACTATAAAACATGTATAGTCAGCATCAGCATATCCAATTAAGTCTGAATTACTACCTTTGGGATACCACAGACACAGATTAGTTGTGCCTTTCAGGTATCTTAATATTCTTTTGACAACTGTCAAGTGTGACTCTTTTGGATTTCCCTGGAAACGAGCACAAAGTCCTACATTGAAAACAATGTCAGGTCTGCTGGCAGTAAGATATAAAAGTGAACCAATCATACCCCTATACAACTTTTGATCAACTGATGAACCTGGTTCATCAATATCTAGCTTTGTGGCAGTTGCTATAGGTGTATCTATTTCCTTGGATTCTTCCATTTTAAACTTCTTGATTAGTTCATTTGTATACTTCTGTTGATGGATCATGGTTCCATCTGGACTTTGTTTAATCTGTAGCCCCAAGAAGAAATTAAGTTCTCCCATCATGCTCATTTCAAACTCACTTCCCATTAGTTTAGCAAAGTCCTTACTTAACCTATCTGTAGTGGCCCCAAATATTATGTCATCAACATATATTTGTACAACAAGAAGATCTTTACCTTTTTCCCTTAGGAACAAGGTGCTGTCAATTTTACCTCTTCTACCCATGCTCTAGAAGGAATTTTGACAATCTTTCATACCAAGCTCTTGGGGCCTGCTTGAGACCATACAAAGCTTTATCTAGCTTGTATACATGATCAGGACATTCTTTGCTTTCGAATCCTGGAGGTTATTTCACAAAAACTTCTTCTTTGAGATAGCCATTTAGGAAGGCACTTTTGACATCTATTTGATGAAGACTGAATTCCATATGTGCTGCAAAGTCTATGAGGAGTTTAATTGCTTCAAGTCTAGCAACTGGAGCAAAAGTCTCATCATAATTAACGCCTTCCTCTTGACTATATCCTTGAACCACCAACCTTGCCTTGTTTCTTGTAACTGTTCCATCTTCATCTAGCTTGTTCCTGAAGACCCATTTTGTCCCAATGACTGACCTATCCTTAGGTCATGGAACCAAGTGCCAGACTTGGCTTCTTTCAAACTGATTGAGCTCATCTTGCATAGCATTGATCCAACCTGCATCTTGTAAAGCTTCACTCACATTTTTTGGTTCAATTAGAGACAAAAAGGCATCAAATGCACACAGGTTCTTCAGTTGTGATCTAGTCTTGACTTCAGATGTTGGATCATTTATGATGTTCTCAATGGGATGAGAGCTCAAGTACTTGTAAGATCTCCCCACTAGCTGGTTCCTGCTAGTTTCTCCTTTATTGTTATGGGGTCGTTTTGGGTGGTAAATTGGAGCTTGGACCGGGTTTGGGGTGGACTTGGGCGGGTTTTTGGGTTTTTGATGGGTATTGTTTGGTTTTGGAGAGGGATCCGTTTGGGCTGAAGTGAATTTTGCCCAAATTTGGTTCTTTAATAAAGAAGACCCAATCTCTCTTTTTTTAATTTCTTTTCGTTTAATTCATTTTTATTTCTTTTTTTCTTGTTCTTTTCAAATTAAAACAAAACTATAATTAACTCTAAAAAACTAAATTAACCTACCAAATTATATTAAGCTGTAAACACAATTAATTAAATACCAAATTAAAGGAAAACTAATAAAATTAAAAGGCAAAAATTAAACAAAGCAAAATAAATCAATTTTTTCTGATTTTTTTTTTATTTTGTAAAACCCTAATTATTTATTAATCTAAAATATGAAAAATTAAATCCTAAATGAAAATGCAATACGCATTTTTGTATTTTCCATGAATTATATAAATTAAAATTGCACACAAATATGCAAACAAACATGAAAATTATGCAACTAAATCCTAAAAATTAAATAATTAAAAGAAAGATATTAATTTTAAGAGTCGTGTAGGAGAAAATCATGCAAGTCAAAAGCACGTGCTCACAAAACGTGAGGGATATGGTTATCAATTCCAAACTGTGGAAAGACTAATGTGAGGAAGATGATAATGAGGACTGGTTAGATGGATGTGTTGGGTACTCATCAGAAGAAGCAGACAAAGAGGAGGATCATTATAGTGCAGGTGAAGAGATTGATTCAATAGCATTTTCAAAGCCTAAGGTTGTAGCTAATAACAAGAGCAAATTGAATATCAATGCTCCTGAGTTCATCCCCATAAATTCTCCATCAGCTGCTAGTCAAAAAACAGTAGCTGGAAGTTTGGATCACAAAGCAACTACAAATATTGAGCAGCCCACTCCAATTGGTACCTCAAGCCAAAATGCAAAACCACGTACAACTCTGATGCAACAGCAACAACTCACTTCAAATACTGTAGCTGCTATGCAAGTTGGAGATCGAAAAGCAGCAGCAACAATAGATGTTGGGCAGCAACAAATTATCACAACCAACCCAGTCATTTCAGCAGAGGAAAGAAAGCTACTGGATGCAATGGTAAGTGCAAAACCTGTGAATTCTTTAAATAGTATTGCTGGTCATGAGAGTAGAGGCATGAACTAATTGCAATCTGTAGAAAAACCACAACACAAGGCAACATTGGCCAAACTACTGGAAGGAAACACAAGGGTATGATCAATACATGCCGAATCCGGATATTGTGGCCAGATATATATATATATATATATATATGTGTGTGTGTGTAAAAGGTGAGGAAGATGATATGCTAGCTCAATGCCGGGCAGAGGCAACAAGGAAAGGTGATTTATCACCTATGCATAGAGAAAAAAGTAAGAAATCGCATACAAGGGATAAAATTTGGGACGACAAGGGAAATGAAGATACAAACCTAAGTAGACTCCCAATGAGAATTGCAAAAAAAAATGCCACTCAAACAACATCCACAAAGTCCAATCGTTCAAAGAAAAAATCATGAATTTTGAAAAGGGTAGATGAAGAAGACTGTTACGACCCATTTTTCCATAATAGGTCATGATGGCGCACAACACAATTGTCGGGCCAGTCGTTTTTACTTTAATCAAAGACAATTGCAATAGATTTTCGAAATTAAGGGAATACCAGTAAAGATCATAATATGTTGAAATGACAATAAAACCCAAAAATAAAATTCTACCACTGTGTGTTCCAGAACCTGGTGTCACAAGTTACGGACAACTAGTAGAATATACACAAAAGAATATTCTACTATCCTACTGTCTCAATCAGGATACACAGAACCAAAAATACAGAGAAAGACTTCTTCGGCTGCGGAACGGCATGAAAGAGAAGCAACTCACCGTAGAAGTCTCAAATGTGCTCACTGATATGCACCAGAATGATGCCCAGGTCCACCTGCCTCAGATCATGTACATTTAAGTACAGAAGCATAGCATGAGTACATAAACAACATGTACCCAGTAAGTATCCCGTCTAATCTCGAAGAAGTAGAGACGAAAGGTCGACTTGATACTTACTAAGGTCAAGATAATATAATGTTAATATTAGATATAAAGCATGAGGATCTCCAATAATACAAGTTTAAAAGAAAAGTCATATTTGTGTTCCTGACCATAATTCAGTTACCATTTTTCCCTTAAAATACTTAATAATTGATCATGTCATGTCTAAACGTAAGCATATGTATATCATGCACAATCATGCCTAGGTCGACGGCCCGCTCCAACAGAAAACAAATTGTGCACTGCCGAGGGTCGAACGACCCGAACCATAGATGTATCTATTCTCACTGAGGTGATCGGCCCGATCCATAATCATCAAGAAAATACGAAGAATGCTCATAAAAGGCTCAATTATATACAAGTAAATTCCTACCAAGTCTCAATAAGCTCATATGTTCACTTTTTATTCCCTCAAGTCTCTAGCAAATCATGCACGGTCATTTTGGTAATTTAAAATAAGAAATATTCCCCAATTAGGCATGATGCGGGTCCTAAACTACCCACACAATTATCATTATAGTAGCTACGCACGGACTCTCGTCACCTAGTACGTATGTAGCCCCAGCATTTAACAACAATTACTCATTTATAATTCTATGGGGACAATTCCCTCTTACAAGGTTAGAAAGGAGACTCACCTCACTCCGAAGTGAACTTCCAATATCAAGAACAAGCCCAAACCCTCAATTCGAATCCGAACGAGCACAAACTAATTAAAATAAAGCAATAACTAGTCAATAATGGCTTACAAGGTTGAATTATAACTATTTAAGTGATTTCCCAACCTTTCCCACAAGTTTCTTAAATTTCGACCCCGGGCCCACGTGCCCGGATTCTGTGATTTTTCAAAGTAAATTGTTCTCTATCACCTAAGGATCACAAATATATAATTTCTAGTTCATTACCTAAAAAATTCCATTCTTAAATCTTAAATTTTGCTAAAACCCTAGGTCTAGCTCTAACCCTTGATTTTTACCAAATTTTAGTGTTTAATTTACCTAATGTTCATGTAATTTAACTCATAATGGATGAAGATTGCTTACCTTGTAATAATATATTGAAACGCTCTCTTTGGAACCACTAAAATCTCCCAAGCGTGGAATGAGAAGTGATAAAAATGGCTTTGGGTTCGAATTAAATGAACCCTTCTGTCCAGCTATTTCCGCTTCTGCGGTAAAAAGCCGCTTATGCGGGAACGAACAAGGAAGCCTGACCGCTTCTGTGGTCAGGTTCTCGCTTCTGCGAGTCCGCTTCTGTGGAAGCCTAACCGCTTCTGCGGTACTAGGCCTGGGAAGGTGGACCGCTTCTGCGGTCTGGGGTGCGGTCCCTGGGCCGCTTCTGCGGTCTCTGGACCGCTTTTGCATTTTCCTCTACGCCTGGCCCCTTTCGCTTTTGCGATGAGGATGTTGCATCTGCGGTCCAAGAACCGCAGATGCGGTTATGACAGAATCAGCAAACGTCAGTTCTTTTTCCAAGTTTCAACTTCACTCGAGCCTCGCTCGTTTGACACTCGGGGCCTCCGTGCCCTGTCTGAACATACTGACAAGTCTGAAATCACGAGGCGGACCTAATCGAACCCTCGGATCACTCAAAACAACATTAATTCTAGGAATCACATCCTACAACCAAATAAATCAATCTATTGAACTCCATGTTCTTAACTTTCTTCTAACGGGTCAAAATGCCCTTAAACTACTCGGATTGACACCAAATTTTACGCGTAAGTCTTAACTGATATTTTGGACTTGTACCAAGTTTTGGAAACGAAATCCGAGCCTGATACCTAGGAAAACAATGATTTCTTAGTTTATTTAAATCTTTGAAACTTTAATTTAACAATTTCACATAAATATTCATTACTTGGGCTAGGGACCTTAGAATTCAATTTCGGGCATACGCCCAGGTCCCATATTTTCCCACGGACCCTCCTGGATCGTCAAACCATGAATCCGGGTCCGTTTCACAAGAAAGTTAACCGAAGTCAAACTTTCCCTTTTTAAAGAAACTTAAAGAAGCAATTGGACTAATTCTTACTGAAAACTCGTCCAACTTTCGAACCATTCGTCCCCGCATGTCATAAATTAGTTAAAGCAAGTGCGGGAAGTTTTTATTTGAGGGAATGGGGTTCTAAAATGCGAAACGACCAGTCGGGTCGTTATATTCTCCATCTCTTAAACAAACGTTCGTCCTCGAACGAACATAGAAAAGTACATGGACTGCTGAATAAGTGGGGATATCTGCCCCGCATGTCCTCCTCGGACTCCCAGGTCGCCTCCTCAACTATTTGGCCTCTCCACTGGACCCTTACCATAAAAATCCTCTTGGACCTCAATAGGCGATACTGTCTATCAATAATGGCGACTGGCTCCTCCTCGTAGCCCAAGCTCTCATCTAACTGAATGGTACTGAAATCCAACACATGTGATAGGTCGGCATGATACTTCCGAAGCATCGATACATGAAAAACTGGATGAACTCCGGATAAACAGGCAGGTAAAGCAAGCTCATAGGCAACCTCTCCAACTCGCCTCAACACCTCAAAGGGGCCAATAAACCTTGGGCTTAGCTTCCCCTTCTTTCCAAACCTCATAATGCCATTCATCGGCAAGACTTTCAAGAGAACCTTCTCGCCAATCATGAATGATACACAGGCGCCTTCTTATCCACATAACTCTTCTGCCTAGGCCGAGCTGTGCGGAGCCTCTCCTGAATCAACTTTACCTTATCCAAGGCATCCTAAACCAAATCTGTACCAAGTAACTTAGCCTCACCAGGCTCAAACCACACGATAGGAGAACGACAGCGCAGACCATATAATGCCTCACACGGGGCCATCTCTATGCTGGTCTGATAGCTGTTATTATATGAAACTCCGCCAAGGGTAAGAACTGGTCCCACTACCCTCCAAAGTCAATCACACATGCTCTAAGAATATCCTCTAAAATATGAACTGTCTGCTCTGACTGCCCGTCAGTCTGAAGATTAAATGTCATGCTAAGATCTACACGGGTCCCCAACTCACTCTGAACAGCTCTCCAGAAATGGGAAGTGAACTGAGGGCCTCTGTCTAATATGATGGAAACCGGCACACCGTGCAACCTAACTATCTGCCGAATGTAAATCTGAGCATATCTCTCCGTTGAATAAGTAGTCGCCACTGGAATGAAGTGAGCCGACTTGGTCAACCTATCCACAATAACCTACACTGAATCAACCTTTCGCAAGGTCCGCGGCAATCCAACCACAAAATCCATGGTGATGCGCTCCCATTTCCATTCCGGAATGGTCATCTGCAAAGTAGGCCACCTGGCCTCTGGTGCTTATATTTGACCTGCTGGCAATTCAAACGTTTAGCTGCATACTCCACGATGTCCTTCTTTATCCTTCACTACCAGTAATGCTGCCTCAAGTCACGATACATCTTCGTGGCACCTGGATGAACGAAGTACCTCGAACTGTGGGCCTCCTCTAGGATCCTTTCTCTCAAGCCATCAACATTAGGAACACATACACGGACCTGAAGCCGTAACACACCATCCTCACAAATAGAAATCTCCTTGGCAGGTCCTTGAAGTGCCGTCTCTCTGAGGATCGCCAAATGTGGATCATCGAACTGTCGGGCCTTAATCTGCCTCAATAACCAAGACTGAGCAACCACACATGCTAGAACTCGGTTGGGCTCCAAAATGTCCAATCTCACAAATCTATTAGCTAAAGACTGGATGTCCAATGCTAATGGTCTCATCTAAAGCAGGGATGAATACCAAGCTACCCATACTCTCCGCCTTTCTGCTCAAGGCATTTGCGACCACATTCGCCTTTCCTGGGTGATAAAGAATGGTAATGTCATAATTATTTAGTAACTCAAGCCACCTGCACTGCCTTAAATTAAGATCCCTCTGCTTGAACAAATGCTGCAAGCTGCGGTGGTCGGTGTAAACCTCACACGACACCCCATACAATTAATGCCTCCATATGTTGAGAGCATAAATAATCGCCGCCAACTCTAGATCATGTACAGGATAATTCTTCTCATGAACCTTTAGCTGACGTGAAGCATATGCAATAACTATCCCTTCTTGTATCAGTACACATCCCAAGCTAATGCGAGAAGCATCGTAATATATCGTGTACATCCCTGAACCGGAAGGTAATACAAGAACTGGTGTCGTAGTCAAAGCCGTCTTGAGCTTCTGGAAGCTCTTCTCACAATTATCGGACCAATAGAACGGGGCACCCTTTTGGGTCAATCTGGTCAGAGGTGATGCAATAGATGAAAAGCCCTGCACAAATCGTCGGTAGTAACCTGCCAACCCCAGGAAACTCCTGATCTCGGTCACTGAAGTAGGACGTGGCCAACTCTGAACTGCCTCAATCTTCTTGAGATCCACTTTAATACCCACCTCTGACACTACGTGCCCCAAGAATGCCACTAAATCTAGCCAGACATCGCACTTGGAGAACTTAGCATAAAGTTGTTGCACTCGCAAGGTCTGAAGCACTACTCTCAAATGCTGCTCGTGCTCCCCCAGGCTACGCGAGTATATCAATATGTCATCAATGAAGACGATAACAAATGAATCAATATGAGGCCTGAACACCCTATTCATCAAGTCCATAAATGTCGCTGGAGCATTAGTCAAGCCAAATGACATCACCAGGAACACATGGTGGCCATATCTTGTCCTGAATGCAGTCTTCGGAACATCTGAATCCCGAATCTTCAGCTGGTGAAACCCTGACCTCAAGTCAATCTTAGAGAACACCCTAGCACCCTGCAGCTGGTCAAAAAAATCATCAATACGGGGCAATGGATACTTGTTCTTGATGGTGACTTTATTCAACCGACAGTAATCAATGCACATCCGCATAGTCCCATCCTTCTTCTTCACAAATAGCACTGGTGCACCCCAAGGCAATACACTGGGCCTAGCAAACCCTTTTGCTAACAACTCCTCCAACTGTTCCTTCATCTCCTTAGGAGCCATACGATATGGCATGATAGATATAGGCTGAGTTCCTAGAGCCAAATCAATACATAAATCAATATCACAATCTGGAGGCATGCCAAGAAGATCAGAAGGAAGAACATTGGCGAACTCTCGAACTACTAGCACTGAATCAATCATCGGGGAATCTTCGGTGGTGTCTTGAACATAAGATAAATAAGCCATACACCCTTTCTCAACCATGCGCTGAGCCTTTAGGAAGGAAATAACCCTACTAGGCGTATGAATAGTGGAACCCTTCCACTCCAACCTCGGCAACCCTAGCATCGCTAGTGATATAGTCTTGGCATGGCAATCAATGATGGAGTGATATGGAGATAGCCAATCCATGCCCAGGATGACCTCAAAATCAATCATGTCCAGCAACAGAAGATCCGCTCTAGTTTCACAACCACATAAAGTAACCACACAACACTAGTAGACCTGATCCTCAACCACGGAATTGCCCACAAAAATGGACACATGAACAGGAACACACAAAGGCTTAGGGGAAATAGCCAGGAAACAAGGAAACAAAGATGATACATATAAATAAGTAGACCCTGGATCAAATAGTACCGATGCATCCTTACCGCTGACGGAAATAATACTTGTGATGACGGCATCTGAGGCTAATGCATCTGGCGTGGCTGGAAGAGCATAGAATCTAGCTGGAGCACCGGCTGTCTGGCCTCTACCAAACTAAGTAGTGGCTGGTTGACCTCTCCTTGTCTGGCCTCCACCCCTGGAACGACCTCTACCAGTCTGCCCTCCAGCTCTAGGTGGTTGGGCCGCTGGTACTGGAGTCATGGGTTGCTGCCCCTACTGTACTGCCTTGCCCCTAAGCCTGAGGCAATATCTCCTTATGTGGCCTGTGTCTCCGCACTCAAAACAATGTCGTGTGTTGACCTCCTATCCGGATGGCTGACTCTGAATACAGAAGATCCACTAGAAGAAGCCTGAATAGCCGGTCGGTGTTATGAACTCTCCGGCATAGCACTGAAATAAGAACTGGAAGAATCCAGAGGACCTGGATACCCACTTGATGAACCCTGGATAGGTGGCGGGCGATAGGAACTCTGGCATGGCACTAAAATAAGAGCGCGCTGGAGCACCCCGAGTAGGGGGTGGTGCTGGAATTGGTGGCCTACTGGTCTTACCCCTCCCAATCCTTCAGAGAATTTTGTACAGTTTCTCTCAGATTGGTTCCCCCTGTCAGGTTGCCCTGGGTGAAAGGACCTGTTCCATCACCTGCTCCTTCTTTTGATGCCACCTTGACTTGTGCTATGACTTCAATCAATTGTCTCACCAGTCCAATGGCTTCATCTTCATGTTCCTATCTCTCAAAAAGAGTGTTAGATTCATCAAACACAACATGTACACTTTCTTCAACACATAGAGTTCTTTTATTAAACACTTTATATGCTTTGCTATGTGAAGAATATCCCAAGAATACTCCCTCATCACTTCTGGGATCAAACTTACCTAGGGAGTCTTTGCCATTATTGTGCACATAGCACTTTCAACCAGAAGGCCTAAAATGGGATATGTTTGGTTTTCTCCCATTAAGTAACTCATAGGGAGTTTTCTCTACAAGAGGTCTGGTCATGCATCTATTAATTATATGACAAGCAGTGTTTATAGCCTCTGCCCAGCAGCTATGAGGTAGTTTACGGGAAAGTAACATCGTCCTTGCCATATCCTCAAGGGTCCTGTTCTTCCTCTCAACTACCCCATTTTTCTGAGGAGTCCTAGGGGTAGAGAAATTATGATCTATTCCATTTTCATCACAAAATTCAGCAAACTTTGCATTTTCAAATTCAGTTCCATGATCAAACCTAATGGATGCAAGTTGATTCCCTAATTGTTTCTGGGTTTTTCTAACAAAAGCAGTGAACATTTCAAATGCTTCATCTTTAGAAGTTAGAAACA
>MU748436.1:118303-158803 GCA_026770625.1 Nicotiana glauca | reverse complement strand
CCAGATCCCGTTTTGTTTAATTGGAAAGCTTGGTGGCAGATTTTGAAGTCATTTCTCACTTGTTATGACCAAACATACTCAGGAAGAGGAAGTAAACATGACAGAAGGAACATAGTAGGAGGATAATGAAAGGGATGATTCCTAACAAGAAAACTACAAAGTATGAACCTAGAGGATGTGGATACCGATTCTAACGACCTTGACATGCACCTGCAGCCTATTCTGTTTAGAAAATCTGATGTTCGGCTCTTGTTGTACCTTTTCGCCGTGAAACTGGGCTTCAATGCTACGCTTGCCCGATCTGATTCACAGTCCTTATTCGACTTGTGGTGCCCGTAGGGTTTTCACCATCGAGCCTCTCTTATTTTGGTTTTCTCTCAACTCACTTCGCCTTACGGTGCCCATGAGGGTTTTCACCAATAAGACTCTCATTTTCATCATTTTTCTTCTTGTTCCGGAGTGTTTTCTTCTTGTACCAGAGTGTTGCCCCTGACATGATTCACCTCTACTCGCTTGATTCGGTATTTCTTGAAGACAGATCGGAAGGTCTTTCTTTGGATCGTAATGCAGGCTTTTGGATGGGGTTAGAAAGAAGGGTATCAAGCTCGAAACAACTCAACATGGGTTCAAAATTGCAACTTTGGGAACCAGCTATCTCACAACAACCACAACTTCTGCCCCAGTTTCTTTCTTAGGGAACTTTTGGATTTTATTTTGGTGTGACTGAACCTCAGAGAGAGGCTGCCTACGTACCCTTTCGGGATCAAGTCAAATGTAGTTCATGTCATAAAATTATTTCATTGTTGTGATCTTCCCTTTCTTCCACTTTTCTTTTCTTTCTTTTCATTTCTTTTCCTTTCTTTTTATTTTCTTCATTTTCTTCTTTTCTATTTTTTTCTTTCTTCTTTTTCCTTTCTTTTATTTTCTCCTTTCTTCTCTTTTTCTTGTTCTTCTTCTTTTTCTTTTTTTTTCTTTTGGACTATTTTTCTCTTGTTTCTCCGCTTATTTNCCCTTTCTTCCACTTTTCTTTTCTTTCTTTTCATTTCTTTTCCTTTCTTTTTATTTTCTTCATTTTCTTCTTTTCTCTTTTTTTCTTTCTTCTTTTTCTTCTTTTTCCTTTCTTTTATTTTCTCCTTTCTTCTCTTTTTCTTGTTCTTCTTCTTTTTCTTTTTTTTTTCTTTTGGACTATTTTTCTCTTGTTTCTCCTACCTGCTCAGGTTTCCAAGTGTTGTTATCGATTTCAAAAGAGGGGTATGCAAGAAAATAACCGAGGCTCAAAGGGGTCACAAAGGATAAAGTGTTTGGATAGCAGAACAAAATGCCTTCGTCATTCCAATCTCCAAAACATGCCAAGTACAAACTACGCAATTATAACATCTTTTGATTGCGCCAAAATTTATAACCATATCCACACATTTGCCTTTTACATTTGTCGATTACCCAGCACCATTGGACAACAACCTTGGTACCACGAACGGCCCCTGTAGACTTGGTGCAAACTTGCTTTTGGCTTCAAACCGATGATGCATTTTGATAGTATTTCTTTATGTTCCACCTGCCCTCAGTTTCACAAAATTTGGGCTCGAAGTCATCTCATAATGCTCTTACTCATTTCCCTCGAATGTCCTTACATCTTCAACATTGTTTCATCGCTTCATTACTAAATTGTCTTTTAAAACCAGGCTGAGAATTATGCGTGCATGTCATGTCACTAGACCCATCATGAAAAGAATTGTAAAAGGAAAGGGAATTAAATAAAATGACTAGAAATGGCAGGAAACAAAGAATCGCATTAGACTGACGATGAAAGGGTTTAGACAAAACAAGCAAACTAGACTAGGGTTACAACCCTTGAACTAACCTATCCAGCAGTAAACAAACTATTACGACTAGACAAACAAGGCAAAGTGAAAGGATATAAGGGTTTGTTTCACAAGACAATATCCAGATTACAACCCTGAAATAAACCGGACAACAGAAATGACAACAAAATAAACCACCAAAACTCCAAGAGGTGGAGAGTCTTCCCAATTACCAAGCACGGCATCCTAGCTATTGAGTTTCACACCAATGTCGTTGGAACTTTCACAAGTCTTCATCACGTTGTTCTTAGCAAACTGCTTTTGGGCTCCTTTTGCCGGCTCGTTCTCACGATCAACCTCTGACAGCGCTGAAACCTCAGTAGCATGTGGACCTCCAAGGATCTCAGAAGAGTTTTCATGTTCCTTTTCAAAATAAATCATACCCACCATATGCGTCTCATTATGCACAAGAGATGGACTTTGGCTAGTATTTGCTGCATCTGGACTTTGTACGATAATGTCACCTGATCAATAAGTTTCTGAACCTCATTCTTCAGATTCCAACATTTCTCTATGTCATTCCCCAGGGCACCCGAGCAGTATGCACACCTTTGAGAAGGATCAAACTTCTTTGGAAGAGGGCTCGGCATTTTTATCTGAATCGGCTTCAACATGTCCAATGTCCTTAACCTCCGGAACAGATTGACATATGATTCTCCCAATGGAGTGAAAGTTTTCTTCTTCCGTAACCTCTCATTCTTAAATGTTTGATTGGGCCAAAAACCTGATCCATGGTGTTTTTGGTAAGCTCGCCGGGGTAGATGGGCATTTTGAGGAGCTGGGTACTAAGAATGTGATGTGCGACTTTGGGATTTTTGTAGAGAGAAGTAGCATCGGGGAGGGTTACCTAGTGCACAAGGATACCACGGGGTTGACGTCGAGGCTGGAAGTGTTGATCAGGAAAACCTATCGGATCGTCTTTTTTGTTCCTTTTTCTTCCAACCTAGCTGACTGGAATGTTCTGAATGTCTTTCGAACAACTTATGATTTTGCCTGACTTGATCCCTTCTTCTACTAATTCCTGCATTTTTAACACATCATTGAAAGGCTTTCCCAAGGTCGGGATCAAATGGCTAAAGTAGGTGGGTCCCTGGGCCTATAGAAAAAGCTCAACCATTTCTTCTTCGCTAATCGGGGGACTAACTTGAGCAGCTTGCTCCCTCCATCTGAGCCCAAACTCATTAAAGATTTCCTCCGGCCTCTTTTCCATCTTAAATAGCGAGAAGCGGTCTGGGGTAACACTTAATTTGCATTGAAAGTATCGAACAAAATCTTGAGCCATATCACCCAATATAAGCCACTTACTGACATCATGCCGAGTGTGCCAGTCCAAGGCTGCCCCAGCCGGGCTCTCACCAAAATATGCTATCATCAAATCATCTTTCTCTCCAACAATCCTCATTTTGTTGCAATAGACCCTAAGGTGGGCTACCGGATCTCCACGCCCATCATGCAAGTTAAATTTTGGCACTTTGAACCCTGCGGGCAGGCGTACGTCATGTGGCACAATCAGTTCTTTGCAAGTCAGGCTACCCTGGCCTCCCATTCTTCGCTTGTCCCTTAAGGACTGTTCTGCACTTTTCAACTTCCTGGGTACCCCATCTCGCCCTTCTCTTCCTGTAACCTTTTGATTTCTAGCATAAAGCTCATCCCGGGAACTCTTCTTGTATGAATCGGGGACCTTGCGGGCAACCTCTGGGGGGGTGATATTGGGCATTATTAGCTTTGAGTGGGTATTCATTATTTGGGTTAATGGATATGACACGAAGGCAATTTTGGGGCGAGGTAACTGGAGGACGAGTGATGGAGCTACTAGGGTGGTTGGGCAAATTGTGATAAGCGGGTGTATCGGGAGAATATGGAGGATCATCTGGCGTTGTGTTTGGAGCTTTGGTTAAAGACAGCATCCGAAAAACTTGGTGGTGGCGGCGGTGGTGCCTTCCCAGTTATCCAGGCGTGATACATGTCTTCCATGTCTTGTCTTAACATCCGCACCTCTTCACCCAACCCATTCTACCATTCAACCAACTGATATCGGGCACCAGTATCAACCAACTCAGTTCTACTGTCGTTCGCCATTGCCTTTTGTCCTTGTGTTGCAAAGAAGAGTTACCACTTTAAAACCACAAACCAACCACCGTTCTGGAATTATATGAAAAAATGAAACCATCACATTAGTGTTAGGGCATTTAACATATTGGTGAATGAATGCACCTAGACAGTTAACAGTTCCTATTTATGTTTTTGATTGGTCGCATGCGTCATCCCGGCCTTTTCCAATCGCAAACTTTTTCTTCCTTTTTCTCTTTTTCTTCTTTTCACTCTTGCCTTTGTCTTCTCTTGTTCCTATTCTCTCCTTTCTTGTTTTTTCGCTCTTTTCTTTTTGCCTTTTCATTATTTTCCCCTCTCTTTTCTTTCCCTTTTTTTCTTTTTTGGTTATGGTCGAGTCCTATGTAGATTGCCCACATATCATGACCCCGCATGAATCAGACGAAGCGTAGTTCTTGCAAATAAATGCAGAAATAAGGAGACAATTTTGGGAAATTTTCAATTTTCATTAATAATGATTGCGATTACAAAGACTACTAGACTATTTGTTTTTCTTGAAGGCAAACTACAAAAGCAGACTCAAAATAACAAAATACAAACTCGATGATTAAAAACTAGATCAAGAGTACATCAAAGCTTCACATCCTGGGGCCCGCGGGCATCACTCAGCATCGCCGCAGGCCTGCGCAAGATTGAGAAGGCTTCAATGTCAACTGTGACTATTTAAAGAAAACTTGCCATGTAATGACTTATTTTGACTTAAAAAAAACAAAGTGGCTATTTTTGCAAATTTTCTTTTACGAAAACAAAGACTTGGTTTTTCAGATACGGCCTTTCAGCACTTCCGAAAGGGAGATTTGAAGGTTGTGCCCGCAAACCATTTAAAAACGACTCATGGTGGTTGTTCTTGCCAAAACATCCTTTCGGCGCCCTTTTGGGGACATTCGGCTTATTTTTAAACAAGAATGGTGTCACCCGACTTATTGGATAAAAATTAAAATTTTGGTATTTTTGGCTATTTTTGCAAAAGGGGTGGTTGGACCCGATGAGGATTGCCTACGTATCTCACATCTGGTGAGAATCAAACCAGCGTAGTTCGGGCAGACTCGCCAAAATCAAATGTATGTCTTTGAACAATAATTTTCTTTCTATTTTTCATTTTTTTTCTCTTTTTTCATTTTTTCAAAAATCCGGCAGCATTTCGATACTATTTGGGCATTAGTTTTTTCAAACAAATGGTTACCCTCACACTACTATTTTGACAATTTTCACTCATTATATACAAGTCGGTCAACATGCAAAACCAAGCAAATAAATGTGCAAGTAGCACGTAAGATGCATCAGGATGGTCATTTCAATTCAGGTCACCTGTCCTAGATGGACCCAACCCCTGTGTTGAGTCCCCTAAGTCAAATGCACATGATGCAAACAAGCGTCCTACTAGGGATCTAGCATGAAGTTATTGTTCTTCTAGGTTTATACCCTAGGTTTATCGGTCTAGACCTAGCTTACCCGAGCGGACAACTCGGGGCGAGGGGGAGGCAGCGTACCGGGGATACAGAAGCTCCGCCGGCTTAGCAACTTATCCAACCTCGTTCTAAATTGGAAAAGACTCTAAAAGGAAGAGAAGCTACATGAAGAGCACCCTTCTCCATGATGTAGAAGACTCAGAAAGAGGAGGGGATTCATGACAGTTTATATACTATTCAACAAATATCAAAGCGGTAAAACATTTAGCACATATAGCATGGAACATATAGAAAAATCAAATAAAGCCAAATATAACAATTTAACTGAGCTCGAATTCTTGAACCATGAACAAAAGTTCTGTGTTCTTGTCTCCAGCAGAGTCGCCAGAGCTGTCACACCTCCTTTTTTGCTACTACACCCCGGGGAGGGGTATAATAAAAGGAGTTTTTCTAATTAAAAGACAATCGAAACGGGATTCATTTTATTAAAGATTTAGAATCGCCACTTGGGAGATTTATGGTGTCCCAAGTCACCGGTTTGAATCCCGAATCCAGGAAAAGGTTTGACTATGTATTACAGTCGCGAACCAAAAATCCAGGTAAGGAATTCTGTTAACCCGGGAGAAGGGGTTAGGCACTCCCGAGTTTCGTGGTTCTAGCACGGTCACTCAACTGCCATATTTGGATAAAATTTGATTTTAATACATGTTCAAACCTATAGTGCACTTTTGGAATTATTTACCGCTTTAGTCAGTTATTAAGAAAGTGAACATCGTTTGAGAACGTATTTTTGGATCACGTCACATGAAATGCACCCGGATCTTCGACAAATTCTGATTCAATGTTTTGGGATTTGGATTTGGGTCACACCCGTATTTAAGAAGGTAAAATTATTAAAAGCGCGCCTAAAGTGGCTAACGTGTTATTAACTTTGTGGGAGGCCATGAAAATTCGCTAAATGGCACGTCCCGAATTATAAGTATTTTGATATAAGCATTTAATGAGGGCCCCACAATTTATATAGTTTGTTCGGCGAGCCTCGTCTCATTTTATTTTAAAAGGCAAATCCTAAAGTAAACTATGATTTTCGATTTTTATTTTTGTCTCTAAAGAATCTTAATTAATCAATTTTATCAATTACTAATATTTAATGTGACCAAGGCAAATGGTCCTCAAGTTCAAGTCTATATTTGAACAAAAGGTAACACCTCTTAGCTCAAGTGTGCTACATAACTCAAGGGCCCAAAGACCTATATTGTCAAAATTAATCCTCATCCAGGCCTTTGACTCCTGAAATTGGCCCACTATAAACTAGACACAATTAGTTACTTAGCTTTGGGCTCCAACGCAGGCCCCACTAATGAGCTAGAAAAACTAGAATTGGGCCAGCCTGTGTGTGACTGGGGCCCAAACACGTGCAGTAGCAAAGAGAGGGAAAATGCAGCCCAATTGGTTAGATAACTATCAAATTAGCTCTTTTATTGTATTAATAAGATTCTACACATATTCGAAGGGGTAGCTACTGCAATGTTCATACTGAAGTTTTACTTTGATTCAAAATAAATAAATAAATAAATAAATAAAATGTGAAACAAACTACAACTACTGTAAGTGTGATTCAAATGTGAACCACGAGTTTTGCTTATTTTGATACCTGTTTTTTCAACTACTTAATCCAAACGTTGAGCTGCATTTATAACAATCCAATAAAATAACTATAATGATTAACCAATTTCTAGTGTAACAATTACGACAACACACCTATGTGCAATTCTTTTGATATGAACTAAAACAAAACCAACAGTCCAATCATAATTAGGATTACACAGTCTAAATGTTCAGTCCAGTCATACGGTCCTTAAACTATTACATGCTATAATGAAGTTCTAATTAACTACAAGTCAAAAACAAATAAAGGAATTCAACAGGAGAGGCCAGATCAGCTCTTCATTTCATTTCAAAAGTCATGGGAACAAAAGATGTGTACCTGATGGTCAAAACACAAGAGAGAAATGGTCAGCACAGCCACAACAGCAAACAAAACTTAGGGAGCAACCACAAGCTCGAATTCAACCAGAAATAGCTCCAATCCAATAAATGTTTTACATTAAATCAGGCAGAAAATACTCAAAGTAACTTGAATAAATCCAGCAGGCAAACAATTGAGCCTAGAAATCAAATACAAACAGCAATTGACCCAACAGCTGAGTCAAACAAATCAGATTCAATTCAAATTGACTCCAAACTTTGTCAAATTCCAAATATCAAACAGAAACAAAGGAGTTCAAGCTTTTTTGGTTTTTAAATGAGCTAGAGAGTTGAAATAAGGATGAAATTAGAAGAAAAAAAAGGAAAAGCAATGAAACGGTGTTTTTTCTTTTGAAATTTCTATTGTATTTCTGTTTGTTTTTGGGGTTTTTGGTAGAAAAATAGATCTAAAGTAAGGCTTGAACTATAAGAGTTCAGAATTTGAACTTCTTTGATGTGAAGTTCGAACATTGAAGCTCAGATTTACAGAATGGTTTTGGGGGGAATTTTTGGGGTTTTCCAAACCTGTCAATGAAGTCATTGGGGCTGCCTTTTATAGGCAACATGAGATGCGATTTCAGATTTTTTTAGTTTTACATATTAGCCACTCACTTATTAACTTGTTACTCAAGTTAGTACACTTTGTTTCTTGCAATTACAACTAAAGCCCTAGTCTAGAAGTTCCTAGAAGACTCTAATATTAACTACCATGTTCTACTCAATTCCAAATGTCTAAACTATCCCTAAACTTACACCTAAACTACAGCTATAACCAAAGAATTTCCAACGTTCTGAATTGAACTACTGAAGAGTAATCCCAACTTAAACTATTATTGAATTTATCAATTGAACCAATAACCAAATTAAACTATTAATAGTAACCAAATTCGACTAATTACATGACTAATGACACTAAAAATGAACTAACTGGTAATTATCCTAAACTAAAGGAATACCAGAACTTGATTCAAACAAACTTAATAAAACCAATTAACAGATTATCACAGGCTTAACTAAAATCAAACTAAAATCTGGAGTTGGAACAAATTACAATCAAACGAACAACTAGAATTAATCAAAACAACTCAGAACACAAGATTAAAACAGTATTGACAAAATTAAAACACAAATTAGACTGGAAATTAACCATAGTGAGAATAGGAGCAATAGAAGACAATTAAATGAAGAAAAGAAAAGAAAATTGAAACTCACTGGCACAACTGAAAATTTGGCTACCTCTCGATTTAAAATTTGGGTGATTCTGGTTCTATTTGAATGCCATTGACACTGGATTCTTTGTGAAGAGGCTGAGGAGACCTTATGGTATTGATTTGGTAGGGTTTGGAAGAATTAGGGTTTTGCCGGGAATTTTAAATTGAAATTCGAGATGTTCCGGCTAGATTTGAGGGACGGGTTTGGGGGGGTTTGAGAGAGGAGGTCTAGGCGATTCTATGGTGTTAATTTGGTTGATTTTGGATGACTTCGTGTCTTGGTGTGTTTGAGAGAAACGGATGGTGGATTTGGATAGAGGAGGACAAGGAGAATTAGGGGTGTACTTTTGGTGGCGTTTGGAGACGGGCCGCCGCCTTGGGAGATTTCCGGCGGCGGAATTAGGGTGGAGGAGGGTGGTGGTAACGCCGGCGTTACAGGGGGAGGTACGAGGAGGATGGAAAATGTTTTTAGGGTTTGGGGATTTTTCGGACACTTTTATTAAAAGACCAGCATTAAACGTGGGTCGTTGGATGAGGGGAAATGGACGGCTTAGATCTAATGGATGCCAAGCAGTGTCGTTTCGCCTATCCAAGAGGCTGGCCGGGTGGCTTAGGGTTTGGGCCTGTACTAGGTTAAACGAATTGGCCTAAGGGATATTTGATATAGACGAGCCCAACTGGATTTATTATTCAGAGCCTTCTTTTTTAATTGTTTTTTCTTTTATTTCTTTTGTGTATATTTCTTTTATTTTTTTTTCAATTTTATGAAATACTAAATAAAACTCAAAAACCAAATTGACACTAAAAAATTATACTTCCTAATTTCTAATTAAACAAAAATTAAAACTAAAGATGCAAAAGGCCATTTTTTGTTATTTTCTTTATTTTTTCCTTAACTACTAATTAATTCTAAAATCCTAAACAAATGCCAAGTGTATTTTATATTTTTCATATGAATTAAAATGCACAAATAAAATACAAACAATTAACATAAAATGTCATAAAAATCCACAAAATTACAAAATAATGAAAGAAATCATTTTGTTTGAATTTTTTTGGGAATAATTCATATAGGGCAAAAATGACGTGCTCACAGGGAGGAGCTCAGACTCTCGTCACCTGTGCACTGGGGCATCGACACACTAGGAGTGATACTAGTTTACCTAGGTGTTGGTGCTCGGACTGAAGTTGGACTACCTATGACAGATGAGGAGCAGAAGAGTTTAGAGCAATTTTAGAGACTTCATCCTCCCCATTTTAGTAGAGGAGAGTCAGAGGATTCTCAGGGTTTTCTTGATTAGTGTCATTGAATTCTTTGCACATCCAGTAATGCGAATGACAATAGAGTAGAGTTATACTATTTTTTTATTGATAGGGGCAGCCTACAGATGGTGGCATGCCTATGGGTCAGGTAGACCAGCTGGTGCAAGACCACTTATATGGCATCAACTCTTAGTTCTCTTCTTAGATTTTGTCCCGCAAACTCCCAGAGAGGAATTGCGTATGGAGTTTTAATAGCTACACCAAGATGGTATGAATGTGACCTAGTAAGAGATGAGATTCGCGGATTTAGCACGTCATGTAGTATGTTGGTTCCCACAGAGAGGGAGAATATTAGGAGGTTCATTGATGGACTCAATTATGGGCTACGTTATAGTATGGCTCGAGAGGCCAAGCTTGAGTGAGAGGAGCAGGAGATTGAAATAGGCCCCGTGGTTCTGGTGGTTTTTGTGATGCCTCATCAGTAGGCCAATCTTATTACTGCAGAAGTCATCTTTCCACACTCGCTCAAGCAGCTCGTCAAATTCCTCGTGGTTCATCAGTTAGCTACAATACATACAAGTGCTCGCCCATTTCTCTATTCATTCAATGCACTACCGTCATAGAGTTCTTACCATGCTCCATCTGCTCAGGGTTCTACAGGTAGTTATTAGGGTTATCAGGGTCAACAGCCTTGTAGGAATGGATTTTTTCAATTGTAGAGACATGATTCATCTCAAGAGGGATCGCACCAAACTTCTTAGTAGTGTCCGACAGCAGAGCACGTAGCCTATAATTTCAGCACTAGTAGCTACACCACCCAAACAACCAGCTAGTGATGGGTTGGCGGTGGACAGGCCCACTGTTAGGCATTTCGTGCTATGAAAAAAGTAGTTGCTTCTAACACTATGATCATAGGTATTGTTTTAGTGTGCCTCAAAGATGCCTTAGTGTTATTTTACGCTGGTTCCACTTGCTCTTATTTGTCACCCTATTTTGGTCGTTATTTGGATATGCCTCGTGATTCATTAGATATGCATGTTCGTGTGTCTATATCGATCGGTGATTTTACTATACTAGATTGTGTATATCGGTTGTATGTGTTCACTATTGGGGGTTATGACACTAGGGTTGATCTCTTGTTGCTCAGTATGGTTGATTTTAAGGTGATTTTAGGTATGGATTGGCTATCTCTGTACCATGTTGTCTTTATTATAACACTAAGACCGTGATCTTGGCAATGCCAAGATTTCCTACGGTAGAGTGGAGAGGTTCGTTTGGTCACACTCCCAGTAGAGTGATTTCATATCTGAAGGCTCAATGAATGGTTGAGAAGGGGTATTTGGCGTGTTTGGCGTATTTGGCCTTCGTGAGAGATGTGAGCGTTGATACTCTTATTATAGAGTTAGTCCCAGTAGTGAGGGAACTCCTAGATATGTTTCCTATAGACCTATCAGGCATGCCACCCGACATGTATATTAATTTTGGTATTGACTTTGTATAGGGCACTCTGCCCATCTCCATTCCACTATATCACATGGCACCAGAAGAGTTAAAGGAGTTGAATGAATAATTATAGGAATTGCTTAATAAGGGTTTCATCATGTCTAGTGTGTTATCTTGGGGTGCACTAGTACTATTTGTGAAGAAGAAAGATGGTTCTATAAGTATGTGTATTGACTACAAGCAGTTGAACAAGGTTACTATCAAGAACAAGAACCCACTACCACATATTGATGATTTGTTTGATCCGTTCCAAGTTTGCTAGGATATTCTTGAAGATTGACTTAACATCGGGGTATCATCAATTGAAGATCAGGTTTTCAGGATCTGTTATGGCCACTAAGAGTTTTGCTGATGTCTTTCGGCTGATGAATGCCTCATCAAATTTTATACACTTGATGAATATCGTATTTTATCCTTATCTTGATTCCTTGGCCATAGTTTTTTATTTTTGATATATTGGTATGTTTACGTATCTAGGGGGAGCATGAGAATCACTTGAGAATCGTGCTCTAGACTTTGTGATAGAAGAAGCTATATGCTAAATTCTCCAAGTGTGAGTTTTGGTTAGACTTGGTGGCATTCTTAGACCACGTGCTATCCAAGTAAGGGATTAAGGGGGATCCGAAGAAGATTGAAGTGGTTCATAGTTGGCCAGACTGTCTACTTCTATTGAGATCTGAAGTTTTCTTAGGTTGGCTAGGTATTGTTGCTATTTTATGGAAGGTTTTTCATCTATTACAACCCCATTCACTAGATTGACGCAGCCGGTAGCCCATTCTGGTGGTCTGATTAGCATGATGCGAGATTTCAAAAGCTCAAGACTGCCTTGACTATAACTCCAGTTCTTGTTTTGCCTTTGGGTTCAGATTCTTATACAGTCTATTGTGATACTTCATAGATTATCATTGGATGTATGTTGATGTATGAGGGTAGAGCGATTTTATGCTTTGCGTCAGCTGAAACCCTATGAGAAGAAACTGATCACGCTCTCAAGGTTTGGAGGCATTATCTCTACAACATGTCGTGCAAGGTGTTCATTGATCACATTAGTCTACATCACTTATTCAAGAAAAATTATCTAAACTTGAGGCAACAAAGGTGGTTAGAGCTACTAAAGGACTATGATATCACTATTTTTTATCATCCGAGAAGGCTAATATGGTGGCCGATACTCTGAATAGGAAGGATGAGAGATTGAGGAGTCTTGAATATATCCTAGTTGGGGACATACCATTAGCATTGGGAGGTTTAGACTTTGGCCAACAGGCTCGTGAGGTTGGATATTTTTTAGCCTAACAGGGTTCTTGCTTGTGTTATATCATGGTCGTCCTTGTTTGAGAACATCAAGGCACGTTAGTATGATGATCCCCACTTGCTTGTCCTAAGAGACACGGTGATGGTAAGGAGGTGACTATTGAAGATGATGGCGTAGTAAGGCTTCGGGGTCGAATCTGTGTTCCAAATATAGATGGTTGCAAGAGTTTGTGAAGGCCATAGTTCGTGGATGTACTTTGATTTGAGGCAGCACTATTGGTGGCAGAGGATTAATAAGGAAATTGTTGAGTATGTTGCTTGGTGTTTAAACTATCAGCATGTGAAGTGTGGGCCTCAGAGATCAGGTGGGTTGCTTCAGAGGCTTGATATTTCGAAGTGGAAGTGGGAGCCTATCTCTATGGATTTTCTTGTTGGGGTTCCATGGACCTTGAAGAGATTTGATGTAGTGTGGGTTACTGTGGACAAACTGACCAAGTCTATGCACTTTATTCCAGCCATGACTACCTACTTTTCTAGATAGGTTCGAGCGCACTATTTAGATTTTTGAATATTTGTTATGAGCCCGTGTCATTGAATTAAAAGGATCATGGGATCCGTTTCTACCGTTAGAAGAAATTTCCTACAACAACAAGTATCGTTTGAGTATTCAGATGTCTTTGTATGAGGCCTTATATGGGAGCGATGACATTCTCTGGTTGGTTGGTTTGAACCTGGGGAGGCTAGGTTATTGGGTACTGATTTGGTCCAAGATGCTATGGAGAAGGTCAAGTTGATTTAGGAGTGGCTTCATATAGCACAGTCCTAATAAAAGATTTATACTGATAGGAAGGTTGGTGATGTTGCATATATGGTGGGTGAGAAGGTTCAACTCAATGTTTTGCCCATGAAGGGGGTGATGAGGTTCGGGAAGAAGGGCAAGTTGAGCCTCAATATATTGGTCCTTTTGAGTCACTTGAGAGAGCTGGAGAGCTAGCCTACAAAGTTGTATTGACACCTAGTTTATCGGGTGTTCATCTAGTGTTTTATGTTCTATTCTCTAAAAGTATTTTGGGGATTCGTCACATGTAATGGACTTCAACACGGTGCAGTTTTATGAGGATTTCACTTATGAGGTCGAAAAATATAGCATCACTGAAGGTTCGTTTGTGTTACACCCCATGTTTTCATACGTGAAAGTATGCCATAAGTGAATTGATCAAAGCTCAGGAATGAGATATTACATCCCGCATTTTTGGACGTTAAAGTTTCATTATAAGTTAATCGACGCAAGCTCGAGAATGAGATTATTTTGAGGTAGCAAATATTATGCTATTTCAAACAAGTGATAAGTAAATTTGTGAAGGTGAAAGGATAAGCGAATCGAAGAAAATGAGTTTCATCGAATGTTGTCATTTTGAGATAAATTATTGTTTGAGCTATAATACCTGGTATTTATGGACTAATACCATACAAGGTACCATATGACCATGATAATAAGGTGTATAAAGTATGTTAAAAGTAAGTGGTATTTTAAGTATTTTAAGATAATTCTTAATTATGTGGGTAATTGGTTAATTATTAGATTAGTGGGGGATTAGCAAAGTTGATTAAGGAAAGGGGGTGAATATTTGGATAAGAGTAAGGGCGCCAACATGGCAGCCCATGAGATAGGATAAAGAACCAATTGGTGACTCTTAAGTATATGGTAAGGTGGCAGATTTTGGAGGATTTTTAGTGGATTAGTCATCAAAAGTGGGGCCCACAAAAGACATTCATATCTCATTAAGCACAAAAGACATTCATATCTTATTAAGTACAAAAGACATTCATATCTCCTTAAGTACGAAGGACATCCATATTTCACTAAAGATATTCATATCTCATTAAGTATAAAAGACATTCATACTTAATTAAGTAGGAACTTATGTCCTAGAAACAATGGAGGACGAGCCACAAAGAGAAAGCTTATAAAGTCATTCAATTCTAGTTTTGGATTAGTGTAATATGATGTCCATGTATGTTGCACCAAGACAATTTCGAATTTTGTAATAGAAAAGTGACTTGCAATCTTAAGGAAGTAAGGTAAAATCTTTCTCAAGAATATCATATGGATTTGTCCCTACTTCAACCCGCCGTTACGTGTATTGTCGCAATTGGCATGTATTAAAGGGATTTTCAAGAGAATCAACTCATATATATTAAGGCTAAACCCTTACTTCAATTTGGCATGATCTTGTAATTACACGAGTTTGATAATGTGGCATAAAGCGACATTCGTATTCCTAAACTTATGTACATTATCCTAGTCCCTTAAATTACAGTATTTTCCCTTATCAGGACTTTATACTCAGTTAATGTTGTCTTCTTATAGTCAAGAGAGAAGAGGGTCTATATATACAATATTACAATATTTTCACCACCATCGGACTATAATTGGTGAGCAGGCCCCTATTGGGCAACCTCTGATCAGATGGTAAGTGATATACCGAGCCTATTATTGTCGAGCGCCTATGAGAAAGCCCATAATGGCCAAGATACATAGCCTAGTATGGCTGAGCGCATATGAGCGAGCGTACTACGGCAGAGAAGTTTTACATTCTAAGCCTTATAGGACCGGACATTTATTTTTCTTACTATATTAAGAGAGTTGAGTCAGTATCAGCAGGTCAGTATATCTCCATATCATCTTTGACTCCCAGTTGCTTTCAATTATCAGTTCAGTTTTAGCTTTCAGTTATTTATTTCCTTACATGCTTGGACATTATTTCATACTGAAGTCCCTTTTTTGGGGATGCTGCATTTCATGCGTGCAGATTCAGACAGAAAAATGGGTAGACCTCCTTTTTAGGTGTTTCCCGAGTTCAGCTTGATCGGTAAGCTCCATGTCCTTCGGTGTTATTGGGTCTAGAGTTTTGGGTACATCTTGTTTATATAGGTATATATGTTATAGGTAGGCCGTGGCTCTGTTCCGATCATAGTACATCCATCAGTAGAGGCTTGTAGATATATCCTATCTATTAGTGCAGTATGTTGGGCTAGTAGGACCTGTATGTATATTTTGTTGGTTTGTCAACTGTAGTAGTTATGACAGCCTTATCGCCCAAACTTTATATTGACGTTTAGTCAGCATTAGTTTCTATTCAATTTTATATTTTTCTTCGCAATTGTATTGCAATGTGACCACATGGACAAAGTATGACATTATATGTTCAGAGTCCCTTAGTCGTAAGTTGGTACGCAAGGATAGGTGAGGCACCGGGTGTCTATCTTGCCCCTCAGGCTCGGGGCATGAAAAACTTGGTATCAGAGAAGTCATATCCTTGGGAGTCTACAAGTTGTGTCTAGTAGAGTTTTTTTTATGGGTGTGTTGTGTATTACCCTTATAAGCAAGAGGCTACATGGCATTTAGGACTATCACTCTTTCTTCTTACTCTAGATCTCGTGGTAGAGCTCAGTTGTAAGAACTCAATTTTCTAAACTCTATCGTATTCATAATACGATGATACATACTTCTAGAAATATATGGGTGAATAGATTTAATGTGGCTATGGAAGAGTTGAGTTAGAGGAACTCGATTTTGCATCATGCTTATGATGAGTAAATCTAAGGTCTCCAGTAGATCATATGTGTAATAAGACATATGAGCTTCTAGAAAAGGAGTCCTAAGGAGTGAATATCTATCCACCCATATAGTAAAAAGTAACGAGAGATTCAGAAGATAGATACAAGTTTCAACAAGTAAAAGAAGCAAGGTGAAGAAGGGTACGAGGTACTCAGTTAATGAAGATTATCAGTATTTACAATTCAGGCAGAGAAATATTAGCATTTTGAGTTACCTTCAACAGTAACAGAGGTATGTACGATTGGTCACACCTAACTCAGTTATGCCCTATGGGAGCTAATAGATATGGTTTAAGAGAAGAACGCGATATCAGGATTCGGCTGGGGTTAGAGTAACCCGAAACGATGGGTGGATTATTTGCGTTAGTTGACATTTCCGAAGGATATTCCAAATATGGTAATAGATTTACTTTTGAGACACATCGATAGTGTACTCTAAAATAGCACAGCTAGATATGAGTATTACAAAGAACGACACTGGAAGCCTGGAAGGGATAAATATTACCTTAGTATGGCTCCCGTCTCTAGTAGACAAAGAATGTTAGGCAACCCTAAGAGCTGGTAGATGGAGCAAGGAGAGTTAAAAGCAAAAGATTGTCTTGTTTGAGTTTTCAGAATAAAGTGATAGACATAAATGATAGCAGGAAATAAGAAGAGAGTTAATGAAGCATTATGAGTAAGCTGTGATACATGGATGGCAACGGTAGATTAAAAAGATGACAGTATTACAGATTCTATAGTCAAGTGAAGGAAAAGATGAAAAGTGACATGCCTTGAGACAACATAAGAGTATGTGGCATAAAGTCATACCCTAATTTCGAGAAATAAGTTCGTGACTCCAACTCGACTACCAGAAGGAAAAGTTAGACCCCAGAATAATAGAAATCAATATGTGCTGGTGAAAAAGATAAACTAAATATGAATTAATGACTAAGTGATTTGATAATAGTAGACATCATGAGAATTTTAGATTTTGTTCCGGCGATAATAGAATGGACAACAAAATAAGATTCATGATAAATTCAGAGAATGGTCATTTAGGAAGACACTTCCCTAAAGCAACCAATGTGAGCAAAGTTATAATAATTGTCACCCTCATGAGTAAGGAATTTTGTTATCCTTGGTAGAGAATGATTACCGCAAGCCGAGTAAGGGTCATCGATGATGTGAAAAGATGAAAAAGCTGAAGAGGTAAAATATCTATAGGTAGATTGTCGTAGCACTTAATCTTAGTACTCCCCAAAGAGGGGAATATGCAGTGATATGGCATTAAGTCAGAGTTAAGTAGTTCTAGTAACTATGGAATGGTAAAAGGAAGAATGCGATAAAAATAATGAAAAAGGGATGAGATTGCATTTATTCAAATCCCACAGATATGCTACGATTCCAGAACATTATGCAAATACGACATCACTAAAAGGAAGTAAAGGTTCCTCCCTGAGATGTTATTGATAGATAAAGAGCCAGTGCGGGACTGAAGTTAAGACAAAGAAAATAATCCAAGAAAGATTTTGCGGAATATTGATATGAGAATGGGACAACGAGTGGTTATTAGTTGATTTAGGAAGATCCTAGTTATGGCTAGACAAGAGAATACAAAAAATTCAACAGATCGTGCAAAATAATCATAGAGAACCCCAACATGGGGAATTCAACCTCGCAGTTATGACATCGTGATCCTTGAGAAACATTCAGATAGGAGTTGAGTAGTTAAAAGGTGCAGCATAAGTGTTACGAAAATAAAAGAGATTGCCACTGGGCAACAGTCAAAATTTAAGTACAAAAGAACCTATATGAGCACATGAGTGTGGAGGTAAATAACTAAGGATAATTATATATGAGTACGAACATCAAAATTTTTATCGAAAATACGATATAATAAGCTTGCGACTTTACAAGAGTCATAGTGTCTTCCCTAAATACTACAACAAAAGACTAGCTAAGGAAATAAGGTAAAAGGCTTCGATCTAAGCACAGTGACCTAAAGATGAAATGGTCTTGTAACAACAATCTCACAACAATATGGTATGCACTCCATGTAAAAGTGGCACCTACCGTGGCTAATGAATGGGAAGTAAAATCAAAAGTAATATTCAAGATCATATGAGTTGCACGAAACATCCGGCATGCGTGGGAACTAAGATAATCCATGTAGGCACGCAACAAGGAGGCA
The DNA here is from genome assembly GCA_026770625.1 of Nicotiana glauca. NCBI lineage: Eukaryota > Viridiplantae > Streptophyta > Magnoliopsida > Solanales > Solanaceae > Nicotiana > Nicotiana glauca. Next base: position 140,370 of record MU748436.1, on the reverse strand, counting down.
AAAAGACCAACAAAAGTAATAGTTCACATTTAAAGAAAGATGAGAAGGAACAAAAAGGAGTTACTCGATCAATGATCCAGAGTTAGTTACATTATGAATGCACTTACGATTTTGGAGTATTATCCAAGCAGCATATATGTTAACAATCATACAACTATAAAAGACTCCAGTATAAGTTAAAAAAAATAATTAAGTGTAGATGGTAGAGGAAGGATTAAATTGTTAAAAGATTGTATCATGGATATTCCATAGAGCCTATGAAAGGGTAAAGTAATAGCTAATACCTGAAGTCGCAGATCGGGAGATAGCTTAAGCCTACATAAAGTCTGATCAGAAGGAAAATGAAACTAAAAAGTTACGTCAACTAAGTAAATCAGGAGTCTGATTATTAGACCCAGAAAATTGTAGAAACTGTGATTGAGAACATTGCAGGACCACTTTTAAAATAAGAAGAATAAGAGAGATAGTTCAATATCCATATTCTATGATGGCCCAATGATAAAGACAATTAGAATAGTACCAGCTTCATAAGTAGTCAGCATAAACCTCCCACTGGATTGTGTATGCACCATAGGTGCAAGTATTATAACAGAGTGTCACAACCCGAATTTTCCACCCTCGGGCTCATGATGACACCTACTCGTAGAAGCTAGGCAAGCCACACTTTTAGAATCCATAAGTACTTTTGTTTTAGATCCATTTTTACCAATTAAATTAGCAAGAAATAAATAATTAAACAACAGAGAAATTCATAATTTAGCGGAAGACTTAAGCAAAATAAATCAAGATAATAAGGAAGATCCACATATGCCTATACCCAGAACTGGTGTCACAACATTCACAGACTACTAAGATTTACTACATACAACCGTTGAAAGAGAGTAACATTATCTATCTCGAATACAAGAGATAACAGATCATAAATAAAGATAGAGGAGACACCGGGCCTGCGGACGCCTGCAATGCTACCTCGGTGTCTCGGAGGACTGAAGGCTGGCTCCCGAGCTACTACTGCTGCTGCTGTCTGAACCCTGGATCTGTGCAAAATAGCACAGAGTGTAGTATCAGCACAACCGACCCCATGCACTGGTAATTTCCTAGACTAACCTTGGGGAGGTAGAGCGAGCTAGGATAAGACTACCAAATAAACCTGTGCAATATGGCATATAAAATAATAGGAAGCGGATAATAATGGTGGCAACAATAATCAACTAAAGATATGAATAGCAGGCAATAAGAACAATATAATATGAATTTACAATGTTAAAAACAGATAGGAATAATGAGTACAGCAGTGAGATAAGACAGGTTAAACAAGGCAATAACAAATACACAAGAACAGAGTAAACACGGAATATGTACAGCTCAATACCAATGGTAACAATAAGGATCTCTCGGGATACCGTCCCGTAGTTCATCACATGTGTATATCCGAATGATCTCCTGGGATACCATCCCGTAGTCCCACTATCAATATGCATGGGGATCTATCGAGAATCTAACCCGCAGTCCCAAAGTAAATATGTAGGGGGATCTATCGGGAATCGAACTCGCATTCCCAAAGTAAATATGCAGGGGTATCTATCGGGAATCGAACCCGCAGTCCCAAATTAAATATGTAGGGGGATCTATCGGGAATCTAACCTGCAGTCCCAAAGTAAACAAACAGCAACAACTCGAAGAATACTCAAATCAATCCAACAACCCAATCACAAGGAAATTCTACCACCAAGAGTATGAATGCATGGCAACAAGAGAATGACAGGAAAACCAAGAAGCGCAATAACCTTAACAAAACACCCAAACAGAACAGGCACGTGATAACTACACCGCCAACCACAACAATTTGGACACCTAGCACAATATACACGGGGTCATAGAGAAGTTCACAATTTAGAGTTAACAAACGATAAGAAGAACAATCGCTGCAATTAAAGCAAATAAGGCCAAGTAATAGGTAAGAATTAGAGTAAGGCTAACAACATGGTGTAGAGAAAATATATGTATATTATGCAATTAGGTAACTCAATCACCACTTGAGCCAATGTTCTTCAATGTTCAACCATTCAATTCTCAATTCGAGTCAATGCTCTATAGTGCTCAACAATTCAATTCTCAACTTGAGCCAATTGCTCTAAAATGTTCAACCATTAAATTCTCAACTTGAGTCAATGCTCTATAATGTTCAACAATCCAGTTTTCAACTTGCACCAATACTTCACAATGTTTAACAATTCAATTCTTAGCTTGAGCCAACGCTCTACCATGTTCAATTAACAATAATACTACCACAAGTCATATTTCTCAATAGAAATTATCATATAGAGCATATACAATACGAAACGTGATCACATTAATCCAAGTATAAGACTCACGGGCATACTTGACACCAACACATATATACTCATCGTCATGCCTATACGTCATACTCAACAAATAACATATAACAAATAGGACACAACTCCTAATCCCTCAAGCTAAGGTTAGACCAAACACTTACCTCGATGCCTTGAACTTAACTCAAGCCTCAACTATATCTTTAACCCTTGATTCCACCTCTGATTCGCTTGTATCTAATCACAAATTACTTAATTACATTAATAAACATTAAATGAATCAACCCAAATGCTTGAAAATGAGTTCTACAAGGTTTTACCCAAAAAGGTCGAAAATTCCCCCGGGCCCACGTGGTCAAAACCCGAGGTTCGAACCAAAGCTCGGTTACCCATTATCCCACGAACCCAAATATATAATTTGTTTTGAAATCGGACCTCAAATTGAGGTCCAAATCCCTAATTTTAGAAAAACCTAAGTTCTACCCAAAATCCCCAATTTCACCCATGAAAATCCTTGATTTTAAGTTAAAAACATGTTAAATGATGTTAATGATTGAAGGAATTGAGTAGAAATTAACTTACAATTGATTTGGAGAAGAAAGATTTCTTGGAAAATCGCCTATGGGTGTTTGTATTTGAGAAAATGAGAAAAATGAAGTTCAAAATCGGTTAAGTATAAAAATAGCTGGGTCTCAGATATGGCATTTGCGAAATTGGGTTCACAATATGGGAAATGCGAGAAAAATGTTCGCATTTGCGAACTCAGGCAAAATAGGAGGGTTTCACATTTGCGATTGAAAACATCGCATTTGGGAAAAGCCTAGCATCGCATTGGCGAACCTCCTGGTCGCATTTGCGAACTAAGTACAGTGCCCCCTCTCTCGCATTTGCGATCAAGGGCTCGCATTTGCGAGAACAGTCTTCGCAAATGCGAAGATACCAAAATTGAAGACAAGATTTTTTTTCCATGTTCAAAATGCACTCCGACACCTATCAAAAATTCACCCGAGCCCTCGGGGCTCCAATCCAAATATGCACACAACCTCAAAAACATCCTACGGACTTACTCGCATGATCAAATCGCTAAAGTAACATCATATGCATTGAATTAAGCCTCAAAACATAATTTCTTCCAAGTTTTCATAAAACATCAAATTTTCATTTTAAGTCTAAAACACGTCAAATGACGTCCGTTTTCAATCAAACTTTACAAAAAGCGTTAAAACCATATCTAAGACTTGTACCGAGCGCCGAAACCAAAATACGGGCCCGATACCATAGTCTTTTAATCAAATTTCAATTTCAATTTCCTTAATTATTCCCAGAAAATAATTTCACATAGAAATTTATTTCTAGGGCTTGGGATCTCAAAATTCGATTCCGGACATAAGCCCAAGTTCAATATTTTCCTACGGATCCTCCGGACCGTCAAATCACGGGTACAGATCTGTTTACCTAAAATGTTGAACGAAGTCAACTTTATTCAATTTAATATCAAATTTTTAGCATTTTTCTCATAGAAATCATATTTAAGTTTTTCGGCTATGCACCCGAGCTACGCACGCAAATCGAGGCAACCCTAAATGAGGTTTTTAAGGCCTCGGAAGCACAGAATGAGTAAGGAAACAAGTGATGACCCTTTGGGTCCTCACATAGAGCTTCGAGCTGTGAGTGTGAATTATACCTATGTGGAAGGGAGGTCATAAAAGAGACAGAAGATGTGATGTAAGATTTTAAGGTAAGTTAGGAAAAGGTGAACAATGTATGAGATACTCAAATACAGAAGGTTATGAATTGTCCATACTTTGGACAAAAGTCAAGAAGCCTTGGGATTAAGTATCCAAGAATGATAGCAGTGTTGTCAGTGGCATATCTTCCAGCCTACGAGAGTAAAGAAAAGTTAGAAATGATGTGATATCTCGCTTGATGTTCCAAAATAACATAAGGAAATCTATGATGCAAGCAAGTTGAAGGAAGGTTGCGAGTAGTATAAATAGATATGTATAAGTTGCAAGCTAAAGTATAGTAATGCGACAACATTTTATGACAGAAGTAAGGATAAGAAAGGGTAAATGAGAATGTGACAAGAAATGGATAAGTCCTCAGGATTAAACCCATGAAAATAAGAAAGGCAATGGTTTCTCTAAGTTATAAAAGGCTCACTATAGCCTGAACGAACTCGATGGAGTCTAAGACTAACAGCATTTAGAAGAGATGAAATGCTTCCTGGTAGTCGAATGAAGGTGTAATCGCAATAAATAAAGGCTGACGTCGGTGCCTTCGATTAAGTAATGATTGGATGAATTGTGTAGGATGAAAATCCCTCGTGAGGAGAATCACATTGGGTGCTATGGAGTATGGTTATTGAAGTACAATATTAACCCTAGGTGGATTAGGCAAACTACCTTAGATATTCCCTGATAAGACGTAAGCCCTAGTGACAATGTACTATATAAGAAGTTTCAAGTTATCAGTGGTATATTGTAGATCAATAGTGAAGTTAATCAACAATGGATAGATAAAAATTACAAAGTATGAGATGAGATTGGGCCATCAGTCTTAAGATTAATAGTAATGAAGGAGCGTTGAAGGACTTATATTTATACATATAGGATAAGCAACGATGGTAACTTGAAATTTGGTAGCAGACCTCGGTAACGATAAATCAAAGTAAGAGTTATGGCAGTAAATTCATATGGATGGATAAACAGACCTATGAAATAAGGTATAATGATATTAGTAAGTTCACCAAAGAACCGAGCGAAGAAATTCAGTATACTCATAGATTCCCAGAGGGAGATCTTATCAAGCTCTGTATATGTTTACAAAGCGAAGCCTATAGATTGGCTAAAAGCTGAAGGAAAAAAGGAGAGAAGAGTTATATAGGCACACATTCTAGGTCAGAGTCGTACAAGCTACATGATGGAAGGTAGAAATAGTTACTAGATTAAGAAGGATTCCGACCACAAGCCGGTGCATGAGAAAGAGTCGTAAAGGGAGAAATACCTTGGCCATTGGATTTACTTACAGAACAGTTGCATAGATGGCAAGGAGAGTACTAAAGTATTCAGAATACATCGGTTATGAAAATGATAAGTGCATCAATCAACATTCGAGGACGAATGTTCCAAAGGCGGGGAATGATGTTACACCGAAAGGTTTCGTACGAAGTATGCTATAAGTGAATTGATGAAAGCTCGGGAATGAGATGTTACATCCCAAATTTTCGAACGTTAAAGTTTCACCATAAGTTAATCGATGCAAGCTCGAGAATGAGATTATTTTGAGGCTATAAATATTATGCTATTTCAAACAAGTGATAAATAATTTTGTGAAGGTGAATCAAAGAAAATGAGTTTTGTCGAATGTTGTCATTTTGAGATAAATTACGGTCCGAGCTATAAATAATGCCCAGTATTTATGGACTAGTACCATACAAGGTACCATATGACCATGATAGTAAGGTGTATAAAGTATATTAAAAGTAAGTAGTATTTTAGGTAATTAAGATAATACTTAATTATTTGGGTAATTTGTTAATTATTATGTTAGTGGGGGATTAACAAAGTTGATTAAAGAAAAAGGGGTGAATATTTGGATAAGCGTAACAACTTCAACATGAAAGCCCATGGGATTGGATAAAGAACCAGTTGGTGACTCTTAAGTATATAGTAAGATGTCATATTGTGGAGGTTTTTAGTGGCTTAGTCATCACAAGTGGGCCCCAAAAAAGACATTCATATCTCTACAAGTGGGCCCCAAAAAAGTCTCTTTAAGCACAAAAGACATTCATATCTCATTAAGTATAAAATACATTCGTATCTTATTAAGTGCATAAAACATTCATATCTCCTTAAGTACAAAAGACGTTCATATCTAATTAAAATTATTCATATCTCAATAAGTATAAAAGACATTTATATCTCATTAAGTAGAAACTTATGTATTAGAAATGATGGAGGGGGAGCCACAAAGAGAGAGCTTATAAAGTCATACAATTCTACTTTTGGATCAGTGTAACATGATGTCCATTTATGTTGCAGCAAGACACTTTTGAATTTTGTAATTAGCAACGTGACTTGCAATTCTAAGGAAGTGCAATGCAATCTTTTTCAAGAATATCATATGGATATTTTCGTACTTCGATATGCAGTTATATGTTTTGTCGCAATTGATATGTATTAAAGGGATTTTCAAGAGAATCGGCTTAGGTATGTTAAGGCTAAACCCTTCCTTTATTTTGGCATGATCTCGTAATTACACGAGTTTGATAATGAGGCATAAAGAAAAATTCGTATTCCCGAACTTATGTACATTATCCTAGTCTCATAAATTATAGTATTTTCCCTTATCAAGACTTTATATTCAGTTAAATGTTGTCTTCTTCCGGTTAACAGAGAAGTGTGTGTGTGTGTGTGTGTATATATATATATATAGTATTTTACCACTACGGAGCTATAATCGGTGGGTAGGCCCGTATTGGCCAACATATGATTAGATGTTAAGTTATATACCAAGTCTACTTTGGCAGAGCACCTATGAGCGATTCCAGAATGGCCGACATACAAAGTCTGGTATGGCCGAGCGCCTATGAACGAGCCTACTACGGTGGAGCATTACACGTTCCGAGCCTTATATGGCCGAACATTTATTTTACATACTATATTGAGAGAGTTGAGTCTGTATCAGCAGGTAAGTATATCTCCAGATCATCTTTGATTCCAAGTTACTTTCCGTTATTAGTTCAGTTTTAGCTTTCAATTATTTTATTACCTTACATACTCGGTACATTATTTCGTACTGACGTCCCTTTTCTAGGGCATTGTGTTTCATGCATGTAGATTAAGATAGATAGACGGGTAGACCTCCTTAGTAGGTGTTGCCCGAGTTTAGCTTGATCAGTAAGCTCCACGTTTTTCTAAGTAGACGGGTCTAGAGTTTTGTGTACATCTTGTGTATATAGGTATATATATTTTGAGTTGGTCGGGGCCCTGTTCCGATTAGAGTACATCCATCAGTAGAGGCTTGTAAACATCTTTTATCAGTTAGTGCAGTATGTTGGGTTTGTAGGCCTTGTATGTATATTTTGTTGGTTTGTCAACTGAGTAGTTTTAACAGCCTTGTCGTCCCAACTTTATATTGATGTGTCGTCAGCATTATTTTCCATTAAATTTATGTTTTTCTACTTAAATTTTTTGTAATGTGGCTCCATGGCCAAAGTATGACATTATACGTTTAGAGTCCCTTAGTCGCAAATTGGTATGCAATGACAGGGAAGGTACCGGGTGCCAGTCTTGCCCCATAGGTTCAGGGCATGATAATTATAGAGACTAGATGGTTGAGAAGGATACTTAGGGGATCGAGTAGGAGATGTGGAGCAGATATCCTTACCTTTTTGAGACTCCAAGTATGATTCTGGACTCGTTTGAAGACGAACGTTTGTTTAAGACAGGGAGAATGGTATGACCTCGCGGTCATTTTGAGCATTTTTTCCCCATTACCCCATTTGATGCTTTACATATGTGTATTTGTCATTATGTGATGTGTCGGGGGTGGTTGGTTTGGTTTCGAGGAAGTTTTTGATTGAATTAGGACACCTAGTCCCTTAGTTGGAGGATTAAGTTGTTTGAGTAAACCGGAGTTTGACTTTTATGTAAATGACCCCAGAATGGTGTTTTGATGGTTTCATGGGTTTGTATGGTGATTTTGGACACAGGTGTATGTCCAGATTTAGATTTTGAGGTTCCTAGGTTGATTTGGTTCTATTTGGCAAAAGTTTGAAAGTTTTGAAGGTTATAGGTTTGAATGAGTGTTGACTTTGATGATATCGGGTTTGGGTTGTGCTTTCGGGAGATAAAATAGCTTTGTTGTGTCATTAGAAACTTGCATTAAAAATTTGACGTCATTCCGAGTTATTAAGGCATGTTTGGCATACGTTTTAAACATGGAAATTTGGATTAGTTCTTTAGGCTTGAATTGAGGTGTGATTCATTGTTTTGATGTTTTTTGTGGAATTTAAGTCCTCGAGTAGCTCAGTGTTATATTTTGGGGTTAGTTGGTGTGATTAGACAAGGTCTCAGGGGCCTCGGGTGTATTTTGGATGAGTTTCGGGTCTTTTCTGTTATTTTGGACTGTTGATTTGCTGATATCTGGTTTCCTTCTTCTAGATCGCAACAAGGTAATCACGTTCACATAGAGTTAGTATGATCTAGGAAGTCTCACTTCATCGCGTTCGGGGTGGGGCCTCCATGTTCACAAAGCAGCTAGGAGTTGGGCGGGATTTGGCCTAATCTTTCATGAGTTCCATGCCTTGTTCGCGTTGGGTGAGATGTGATCTTTATCGTGTTCACTATGGTGTGGATGCAATCACGATGTGTGTCCTGCGATTGCAATACATATTCCTGGGAAAAGACTTAAACATTTCATTTCGAGGGTTTTGGTTATTTTATCACCTCTTGAGATATATAGCACAGATTTGGATGATTTTAGGGAAAAGTTTCACTTGGATTAAGGGTAAGTATTTTTTACTCGGATGTTGTGACGAACCAAATGGTCATCACCTAATTCCTCATCCACTCCGTGCTTTCGAGGTCCTTTCGAGGTCTTGAAAACCTCATTTGTACTTAACTCAATTTGAGTGCGCAGTCCAGGTGTGTAGCCAGAAGGCTTAAATATGAATTCTGTGTGAAAAATGATAAATTTTGATATTAATATGATTAAGTTGACTTTGGTCAACATTTTGGGTAAACGGACCCGGACCCGAGATTGGGCGGTCCCGGAAGGTCCGTAGAAAAATATGGGACTCGGGCATGTGCCCGGAGTCGAATTCTGAGGTCTAAAGCCCGAGGAAAGAATTTTTCTGTGAAATTATTTTTTTGAAATTATTAAGGAAAAAGGAAATGAAAATTGATTAAAAGACTGTGCTATCGGGCTCGTATTTTGGTTCCGACGCCCGGTACAAGTCTTATATATTATTTAAGCGCTTTCTGTGAAGTTTGGTCGAAATCGGACGTCGTTTGACGTGTTTCGGACTATAAGTTCCAAATTTGAAAGTTTATGAAGTTTAGAAGAGAATCATGTGTTGTGAGGCTTGATTCTATGTATATGATGTTATTTTGGCGATTTGATCGCACGAGTAAGTCCGTACGATGTTTTTGAGGTTGGGTGCATGTTTGGTTTGGAGACCCGAGGGCTCGGGTGAGTTTTAAATAGGCATCAGATTGCATTTTTTCATTTTTAAAAATCTGGTATTCCTCAGTTCTGGTATCTTTGCATTTGCGAAGAAGTACTTGCAAATGCGAATTCGCAAATGCGAGAAATGGGATTTCTGGGAGGGATCGCAAATGCGAAGGAGAACTTCGCAAATGCGAAGGGCCAGGGATCGCAAATGCGAGGCCCTCTTTGCAAATGCGAATGTCCTAACTTTGCCCTGTCTTCGCAAATGCGAAGCTGAGTTCGGAATTCCCACATCCGAGGCCCAGCAAATTTTATACGTAGCCGAATTTTCATCATTTTTCACCATTCTTTCAAAACCCAAACACTATAGGCAATTTTTCATGAGCAAACTTCATCCCAAATCATTTGTAAGTTGAGTTTTACTCAATTGTTTCAATCTTTAACATCATTGAACATGTTTTCCACTTAAAATTAAGGATTTTCATGGGTGAAATTGGGGTAGAACCTAGGTTTTCTGGATATTTGGGGAGTTGGACCTCGATTTGAGGTTCGATTTCAAAATAAATTATATATTTGAGTTCGTGGAGGAACGGGTAACCAGTTTTTTGGTTCGAACCTCGAGTCTTGACCACATGGGCCCGAGGGCAATTTTGGAATTTTTGGGAAAAACTTGGGAAATTCATTCTTATGGATTCAAATTGATTCATATAGTGTTTATTAAAGTAATTGAGCAATTTGTGATTAGATTCGAGCGAATTGGAGGCGGAAACACGAGGTAAAGTGATAGTTGAGGATTAAGTGGATTTCAAGGCTTTGAGGTAAGTGTTTGGTTTAACCCTAGCTTGAGGGAATAGGAGTTTAGTCTTGTTGCTAATTGATATGTGATCGAGTATGATGTATAGGCATGGTGACGAGTATCTATACATCGGTGTCTAGAATGACCGTGAGTCCTTATAGAGTGCTTATCATGAATTAGTTGTGAATTCTGTGCTTATTGGAGAATTTTATATGTTGTGAATAACATGTGAACGGTGATATAATTATTTGATACCTAGAAGTATTGGCTCGAATGGTGATACAAATATTGAAAGTATGTGAAAAGAGTGATTTTTGGGCGCTGGCTCAAAATGGTAGAGTGGACTATAACATAAGAAAACTAAGAAAGAGAAAATGTTGTTGATTATTCCCTTGTCGGGACGTTTGGTTGAACTTGTTGGATTCTCTCACTTGTCGGGATTTCGTCAAATAATTGCTTATTTTTATGCCCCTTAATTGTGACTGTTAGTTGAGAAAGTTAGACTGTGAATGATATTGAGGATTGGGTTGCACGCCGCAACAATAATATATGAGGATCGGGTTGCGCGCCGTAACAATGATACATGATAAATGATATGGGTCGGGTTGCATGCCGCAACAGTGGTATTTGTGGATCAGGTTGCACGTCGCAACAATGGTATTTATGGATCGGGTTGCACGTCGCAACAATGATAACTATGGACGGGTTGCACGCCGCACTAGTTACTGATACCATGTGTTTAAATTGAGTATTGATCCCTTGTTTATTGTGAATCTAAGCTGCTTTAGTTTGTTGATTGGGATTATTGTTACTATTTTTATCTCCCCATAGCATGTTCCCCCTCCCATATTGTTAGTTGTTTGGTATTTTGTTTTAGTGGCATATTTATAACTGCACAGGTTTATGCGGTGTCCGGTCTAGCCTCGTCACTACTTCGCCGGGGTTAAGCTAGACAATTACCAGCACATGGGGTCGGTTGTGCTGATGCTACACTTATGTGCATTTTTGCACAGGTCCAGGTTTTGAGGAGCAGCAGTACCAACATTAGTACGGGAGCAGGCTTCCATTCTACGAGACCAACGTAGCCTTGCAAGCGTCCGCAGGCCCGACGTCTCCTCCTTATTTTCTCTTTTAGACTATTGCCTCCTTGTTTCGGGACAAACAATAGTTATGTTTCTTTCAGACCTTTGTATTTAGTATATTCTTTGTGGTTCTTGAGTAATGTGACACCAAATCTTGGGTGGAGGTTATTATTGACTATTCCGCGTTTGATTTAGACTTATAAATTAGACTTCCGCTATTATCATCATTACTATGATTATTATTATTATTATTGAATCCTATACTTCTCGTTGATGCTATAAATTATTGACAGATTTGTTTAATAATCGAAAGGTAAATAAGTTAGCTTGCCTAGCTACCATGAGTAGGTGCCGTCACGATCCCGATAGAGGGAAATTCGGGTCGTGACAAGTTGGTATCAGAGCACTAGGTTACATAGGTCTCACAACTCACAGACAAACTTAGTAGAGTGACGTGTGAGGTGTACACAGATCACAAGAGCCTTCAATACCTGTTCAAGAAGGAGTTGAATGTTTGAAAGATTATGATGTTACTATCTTGTATCACCCGGGTAAGGCCAATATGGTGGTCGATGCATTGAGTAGGAAGTTCGCCAGTATGGGTAGTCTTGCTTATATTCCGGCTAGCTAGAGACCGTTTGCTTTAGATTTTCAGGCTTTGGCAAATCTATTGGTGAGATTAGATATTTCTGAGCCTAGCAAAGTGTTAGCTTGCGCGGTCGCTTGTTGTTCTCTATTGGAGTGTATCCACGATCGGCAGTTTGATGATCCCTATTTGTGTGTCCTGCGAGACACAGTGCAACGTGGGGGTGCCATGAAGGTGACCTTAGATGATGATGGTGTTTTGAGATTGCAGGGGCGAGTTTGTTTGCCCAATGTTGATGGGATTCAGGATTTAATCTTAGCGGAGGCCCAGTTCTCAGTATTCTATTCACCCAGGCACCGCGCATATGTATCAGGACTTGCGGCAATATTATTGGTGGCGTAGGATGAAGAAGGACATTGTTGCATATGTGGCTCGGTGTTTGAACTATCAGCAGGTCATGTATGAGCATCAGAGGCCCGGTAGTTTGTTTTAAAGGATTGAGCTCCCCGAGTGGAAGTGGGAGAGGATTACCATAGATTTCGTTACTGTACTTCCATTGACTCGGAAGAAGTTTGATGTTATTTAGGTCATTGCTGATAGGCTGACCAAGTCAGTGCATTTCATTCCAGTAGCAGTCTCCTATTCATCCGAGAGGTTAGCTGAGATTTACATCCGGGAGATTGTCCGCCTTCATGGTGTGCCAGTATCCATCATTTAGGACCGGGGTACGCAGTTTACCTCACGCTTCTGGAGAGCAATTCAGCAAGAGTTGGGCACCCAGGTTCAGTTGAGCACAGCATTCCATCCTCAGACGGACGGTCAGTCCGAGCAAACTATATAGATTTTGGAGGATATGCTCCGAGCTTGTGTCATTGATTTTGGAGGCTCATGGGACCAGTTTTTGCCTTTAGCAGAGTTCGTCTACATTAACAGCTACTAGTCCAGCATTCAGATAGCCCCATATGAGGTGTTGCATGGCAGGCGATGTCGGTCTCCAGTCGGATGGTTTGAGCCGGGAGAGGCTCGATTATTAGGTATAGACTTAGTTCAAGAGGCCTTAGATAAGGTTATGATCATTCAGGAGAGGCTTCGTTCAGCTCAGTCCAGGTAGAAGAGTTGTGCAGTTTGTGAGGTCCGAGATGTAGCTTTTATGGTTGGTGAGCGCGTATTGCTTCGAATGTCGCCTATGAAGGGCATGATGAGGTTCGGAAAGAAGGGCAAGCTTAGTTCTAGGTACATTGGTCTATTTGAGATTCTTGATCAAGTAGGAAAGGTGACTTATAGACTTGCATTGCCACCTAGCTTATCAGCTGTGTATCCAGTTTTTCATATGTCTATGCTTCGGAGGTATCACGACGATCCTACCCATGTGTTAGACTTCAGCACTGTCCAGTTGGACAAGGATTTATCTTATGAGGAGGAGCTGGTAGTTATTCTAGACCGGCAGGTTCATCAGTTGAGATCTAGGAGTTTTCCATCTATTCGTGTTCAGTGGAGAGGTCAGCCCCCTGGGAGTCCGAGTTTGATATGCGGAGCCATTACCCACATCTGTTCCTCGACTCAAATACTTCATTATTTTGTCCGTTCGAGGACGAACGGTTATTTTAGAGGTGGTGACGACCCAAAGGGTCATCACCTATATCCTCATCCACATCGTGATTTTGAGGTCTTGAAAACCTTATTTGTACTTGCCTAGATTTGAGTGCGCAGTCCGGGTGTGTAGTCGGAAGGCTTAAATATGAATTCTATGTGAAAAATGATGAATTTTGATATTAATATGATTCAAGTTGACTTTGGTCAACATTTTGGGTAAATGGACCCGGACCCGAGATTGGGCGGTCCTGGAAGGTCCGTAGAAAAATATGGGACTCGGACATGTGCCCGGAGTCGAATTTCGAGGTCTAGAGCCCGAGGAAAGAATTTTTCTGTGAAATTGTTTTTCTGAAATTATTAAGGAAAAAGGAAATGAAAATTGATTAAAAGACTGTGGTATCGAGCTCGTATTTTGGTTCTGACGCCCGGTACAAGTCTGATATATTGTTTAAGCGCTTTCTGTGAAGTTTGGTCGAAATCGGACGTTGTTTGACGTGTTTCGGACTATAAGTTCCAAATTTGAAAGTTTATGAAGTTTAGAAGAGAATCATGTGTTTTGAGGCTTGATTCTATATATATGATGTTATTTTGGCGATTTGATCGCACGAGTAAGTTTGTACGATGTTTTTGAGGTTGGGTGCATGTTTGGTTTGGATCCCCGAGGGCTCGGGTGAGTTTTGGATAGGCATCGGATTGCATTTACTTATTTTTGAAAATATGGTATTCCTCAGTTCTAGTATCTTCGCATTTGCGAAGAAGTACTCGCAAATGGGAATTCGCAAATGCGAGAAATGGGATTTCTGGGAGGGATCGCAAATGCGAAGGGCCAGGGATCGCAAATGCGAGGCCCTCTTTGCAAATGCGAATGTCCTAACTTTGCCCTGTCTTCGCAAATGCGAAGCTGAGTTCGGAATTCCCACATCCGAGGCCCAGCAAATTTTATACGTAGTCGAATTTTCATCATTTTTCACCATTCTTTCAAAACCCAAACACTATAGGCGATTTTTCATGAGCAAACTTCATCCCAAATCATTTGTAAGTTGAGTTTTACTCAATTGTCTCAATCTTTAACATCATTGAACATGTTTTCCACTTAAAATCAAGGATTTTCATGGGTGAAATTGGGGTAGAACTTAGGTTTTCTAGATATTTGGGGAGTTGGACCTCGATTTGAGGTCCGATTTCAAAACAAATTATATATTTGAGTTCTTGGAGGAATGGGTAACCAGGTTTTAGTTTGAACCTCAGGTTTTGACCACGTGTGCGCGGGGGCAATTTTGGAATTTTTGGGAAAAACTTGGGAAATTCATTCTTATGCATTCAAATTGACTCATATAGTGTTTTTTAAAGTAATAGAGCAATTTGTGATTAGATTCGAGCAAATTGGAGGTGGAACCGCGAGGTAAAGCGATAGTTGAGGATTAAGTGGATTTTAAGGCTTTGAGGTAAGTGTTTAGTTTAACCCTAGCTTGAGGGAATAGGAGTTAAGTTTTGTTGCTAATTGCTATGTGATCGAGTTCGATGTATAGGCATGGTGACGAGTATCTATACATCGGTGTCTAGCATGACCGTGAGTCCTTATAAAGTGCTTATCATGAATTAGTTGTGAATTCCGTGCTTATTGGAGGATTTTATATGTTGTGAATAATATGTGAACAGTGATATGATTATTTGATACCTAGAAGTATTGGCTCGAATTGTGATACAGATATTGAAAGTTTGTGGAATGACTGATTTTTTGGAGCGCTGGCTCAAAATGGTAGAGTGGACTGTAACATAAGATAAGTAAGAAAGAGAAACCGTTGTTGATTATTCCCTTGTTGGGATGTTTGGTTGAACTTGTTGGATTCTCTCCCTTGCCGAGATTTCATCAAATAATGCTTATTTTTATGCCCCTTAATTGCGACTGTTGTTTGGGAAAGTTAGACTGTGAATGATATTGAGGATTAGGTTGCACGCCACAACAATAATATATGAGGATCGGGTTGCGCGCCGCAGCAATGGTACATGATAAATGATATGGGTCGGGTTGCATGCCACAACAGTGGTATTTGTGGATTGGGTTGCACGCCGAAATAGTGGTGTTTGTAGATTGGGTTGCATGCCGCAACAACGGTAACTGTGGACCGGGTTGCACGTCGCAACAGTTATTGATACCATGTGTTTATATTGAGTATTGATCCCTTGTTTATTATGAATCTAAGCTACTTTAGTTTGTTGCTCGGGATTACTGTTACTATTACTGTTACTATTATCTACCCATAGCATGTTTCCCCCTCTTATATTGTTAGTTGTTTGGTATTTCATTTTCGTGGTATATTTATAATTGCACAAGTTTATGTGGTGTCCGGTCTATCCTCGTCACTACTTCGCCGGGGTTAGGCTATACACTTACCAGCACATGGGGTCGGTTGTGCTGATGCTACACTTCTGTGCATTTTTGCACATGCCCATGTTTTGAGGAGCAGCATTAGTACGGGAGCAGGCTTCCATTCTACGAGAACGAGGTAGATTTGCAAGCGTCCGCAGGCTCGGCGTCTCCTCTTTATTTTCTATTTTAGATTGTTGCCTCCTTATTTCGGGACAGACAACTGTTATGTTTCTTTTAGACCTTTGTATTTAGTATATTCTTAGTGGTTCGTGAGTAATGTGACACCAAATCTTGGATAGAGGCTATTATTGACTATTCCGCGTTTGATTCAGACTTATAAATTAGACTTCCGCTATTATCATCATTACTATTATTATTATTATTATTATTGAATTCTATATTTCTCGTTGATGCTATAAATTATTGACAGATTTGTTTATTAATGGAATGGTAAATAAGTTGGCTTGCCTAGCTACCACGAGTAGGCGCCATCACGATCCCGGTGGTGGAAAATCCGGGTCGTAACAGATGTGTTCATTATTCATGATTCTAACCTTGATTTTAGAGTTTTATTGGTGAATCTTTGTGAAGAAATTGGGGATTTTAGTATATAAAATCTAAAGTAAAAAATTGATGATTTGAGGATAGATTTGAGGTTGGATTGGGATTAAATACATATATTTCGACTCGTATTGGAGTGGGTATTTGAAATTTGTAAGTTTTTAGGGTTTGGGGGTGCAGGCCTGGGGCTAACTTTTGGGGTTGGGTTTGCATAACTAAACCAATATCTTAGCTTTGACGTTTGGGCTTGTTTCCTATGACTTTTATTGATATTATTGTCAATTTGGTTAGATTCAAGCCATCCGAAGGTTGATTCACGCGGGAAGGGATTCGTAAATTATTGATTTGTCTTGCTTGAGATAAGTATCTTACCTAAAATTGGTTGAGACACTAGTTGCCTGAGTTATTGGTGATAGTTACGTGCTACGGTAGCGGACATGTGTGGGGTTTGAGCCCATGTGCATGCACCGGGGTATTATCCATGATCATTGTAGTGCTTAGGCTATGATATTCCTTGAATTGATTGCTAAGCTTTAGGTTGTGATATTTCTATTTGTACCCCTTTTGCGTGTTATTTGAACTATGTCTGAGGTTACATAGAGGTTAATCTCCCAATTGAGCATTATAATTGCCATTTTCGTGATGTAATTCTCGGATTTTAGCTATGATAGCACACTTTGCACATGCATGCACTTTTGCATGTCACTTATACCAGAACAAGAGTATGAAATTTGATATTCGGTGATCATGTACATGTAATCTTGTATATTTGTATTCAATATGACATGGATTGGACTGGTAGCACGTAACCACACCATGTAGTTGTGATTATTGGCACGTGAATTGGCCGTGCGGATGTGATTATTGGCATGTGAATTATTCTTGCAGTTGTTATTATTTGCATGTGACTATGCCGTGCAGTTGATATTATTGGCACATGACTATGCCATGCGACTGTGATGATGAACACGTGAATACGCCGTGCGGTTGATATTTTATGGCACGTGAATATGCAATGCAATATGTGGATGGGGATTCACCCCCTAGGGTCACCCTCTCATGTTTCTGTTTTTATTGTATACACCGTTATGAGAAAAGTTGATTAGTGTTTTAGTTCAGTTATTGTATTTTTTCGGGAAGCTGGCCAGTATTTGATTTGGCCGCATGGTTATTTAAATTGCTTATAAGCTGGATTGTCATTAGAGCAGAGTTTGTTACATTATCTTGTCACCAAGGTAGCTTTATTTGTGATTCATGACTTCATCATCTTATTGTTGTATACTTTTGTGATTTATGAGTTGAGATGATGATTAGCAAGTATCATGAATTATTCTTTTCTATCACCTCGCCAAGATTAGTTATGATAATTGTTGATTATATGGGGTTAGTTTTTCTCATACTAAACTCTGCACTTGAATGTGCAGATCTACACATTGGACCGAGCCACCAATAACTGGGGCTTGTTAGTGAGCTTAGCTTTGGAAAGATGAGGTAGAGCAGCATCTCAACCGCAGTCGTGGCATCTTTTTTGCTTTTTGTACTGTTATTTTCATTCAGACAATATTGTTAAACTGTATTCCAGACTTATACTTCTTTTTAGATCTCATGACACTGTATTTACCCGTTTTGGGGGATTGTTGTATTTTGACACAATTATTTTTATTATTAGCATTAGACTTGTACTATTATGCTATTTCTATTAGTATATCTTGCTTTGTTATGTTGGCTTGACTAGAAAGTGAATTAGGCTCCATCATGACCGGTTGGTAGTTTTTTGGTCGTGACATAGATAATTGATTGTATAGGTTGTAGATAGGTCATTGTGGATTTTTGGAAGGTTATTTACCTAGTTGGGATTGGTTTGATATAGTTTGGGGTCTACTGGTAGGCTTGATGTGAGTGTGTAATCTACACCAGATTAGATTTGCATATTCATGCACACTATTTACTATGGGTGTGTCTTCGGACAAAAGAGATGTTATTCATGCCCCGATCTGTTTCCTTTGTTTTTTTCTTATGCTATGATGAGTTGTGAGACTACTTGATTATTCACAAACTTGTTGTGGTTCTGTTTAGGCCTTGTGGTGATAGTTGGGTGAGATGGATCATAAAATGTTGATTTTCTTATCGCGTTGTAGTTGTTCTTGCCTTTTTTGTCATGCATTATGTTATCCGTCTCCCCATGGTTATGTGTATGCACTTTGCATATATTCGTTGTTGATGCACATATGTTTGTTGATTGTGAGCACTATGGCTCGATGGGTATTTCATGTGGATTGATATGTTGAATAGGTATCACGCTACAACAGTATGGTGTAGGATCGGGTTACATACTGCAACAATACTATGTAGGAATATGACTCTTCGTGCTTATCTCGTGTGTTTTTCTTCTTCTTTGTAGGATAGAACCACAGTATTATGTCTCTATTATTATATTTATTGAACTTGTTCGATAGTTCTTTTATTTGTTTTCTCTTTATGTTCTTGGTTATATTCAAGTTGTTGCTGGTTTGGTGTACTAATTGCCTGTATGTGGTTTTAGATGGTCTTGGGTGTGGCATGTTAGTCGAGTAGCTTGTAATAGGTGAGATAAGGTTATTAGACCTGGAATTAGTACAATCAAATTTGAATAAGGTATGTTTGGAAGAAGAATGTCAATAGTCAGCTTAGAGTTCGACAACGGCTCTTGTCGAGCAAGAGAAATCCACAAATTGTTAACTTGATGGGTGGTTTTGAATTTTGACATGTTTCTTTTTCATTGCAGTGCTAAAAAGGGTTTAAAACGAAGTATTATTTGATATGAGTTATGTTACCGATATCGGGTATGGTAATGGGCAATTATTGCGATCAGAAGTTATTTATATTAGCATATATGTTGTTTAGTACATCGTATGGTTATATCTTGGGATTATATTATTTCTAGATGCGGCTTGTTAGGATTGATACGACGTGCATATACAAAAATCGAGTCTCAGAAGGAGTTCCGGTTCTTAGAAATTGGTTCTAAGGATTAAAGCTATGGTTGAATAAAGAATATTTAGTCGAACTGTGCTAATGGACTTATAGGATTGAGGTGACATGAGATCACCTGCGGGTATGTGAATGGTGAGCTTATATAATCATTTGAAGGCTTTGGAACGAATGTTTACATATTTGAAGACGGACGTATTTAAGTAGGGGAGAATGTAATGATATGACCAGTCGTTTTGAACATTAGCATTTTGTTCTATGGTTTAAGACTTCAAGTGGCTTCATATGGCATATTATGACTCATGTTCATTGTTGGTTTTGATTTTGAAGTGTTTCCGAAATTATTTGATGGGCTGATACTCAATTTGGCTGCTTTAAGTTGGAAGAGTTTATAAAGCTTAACTTTTGAGTAAACAACCTCAGAATCAGGATTTGATGATTTTAATATGTTTGTATCCTGATTTTTGTATTAGGCATATATTCGAGTTTAAATTTGGATGTTCCTAGAAGGTTTTGGCTCTATTTGCAAAAGTTGGTAATTTGTAGAATTAAAAAGTTCATAGGTTTGGCCGGGTGTTAACTTTGGTGTTATCGGACTCTTATTGTTGTTTCGAGACACTGTATAGGTTATTTTAGTCTATTGGAACTTGTGTGCAAAATTTGGTTGTGATCTAAAATGTCTAAGTTTGGTTCTACTGCATTCCATAAAGGAAGGTTTAACAATTAAGAGAGTAATTTTAACTTTCGATTCGTGATTATGACGTTATGTGTATTTTGGGGAAATGAGTATCGATATTGGAAACTAATTGCATACTTAAACTCGACAAGTTATCGTTCATCGGATTTTGGTATTGGTTCTAATTTTTGAGTACGCGTGCCCGTGGTTGACGTTTGCTGACTTTTTAGGAATTCTTCAAAGATCAAAACTTTATGGATTGGTATCGCTCCCTATGGTATTGGTTGACTTCCTTGGATGATGCTTGGCTGTATTTTAGCCAGGTAGAAGTGATTTCTCAAGGAAATACGATTTTGGAGCTTCAGATTAGCCCAGATGAGGTAAGTGTCTTGCCGAGCTTTGGTCGAAGGAATTTTTCCTACTAATTAATGTTGTTTGCCACATGCGGGGTGCTTAATGTACGAGACGATGAGCATATATACATGTGACATGGGTATTCATACTCGGGATAGATTTTAGACTACTTTATGCCATGTTTGATTGTGTATTCTACTTGTTTTATGTTTATGCAATTGATTGACTACATAAGCACCTTAAACCATTCTAGAGT
Source organism: Nicotiana glauca (assembly GCA_026770625.1). Classification (NCBI taxonomy): domain Eukaryota; kingdom Viridiplantae; phylum Streptophyta; class Magnoliopsida; order Solanales; family Solanaceae; genus Nicotiana; species Nicotiana glauca. Next base: position 119,613 of record MU748436.1, on the reverse strand, counting down.
TAATGTTGATCTTAATGGTACGTTATTTCGATCAAGGTGAACTATTCTTGAGATCATTGTTACACTTTCTTTAGACATAGTCACACGTATATTATGAACACACACTCGTACTTGTTATTCTTGTGTTATGCCTTAAATTGATGTATGACTACTTGAGTTCCTTACTCACGTTAAAGACTCTAAAATGGATTTTGATGCTTATTTGGGCATGACAATTATTTGGTTGACATATTACATGTTGGGTTTGTGGTCATACATATATATAGGCATACATCCAGCCTAGGGATCATCGCTTGTATACATTCACACATATTTTCATGGTTATTTCTCAATCTATGTTCATCATGTATGCTTATATTCATTCATATGCATGCATCACTACATATAATTCTAGGATACAGATTAAGTGATGGCACGAGGTGTCTGCCATACGAAAATTGTGATATTGTTATTGATTTGGCACGAGGCTTTTGTCCTGTGGATATTATGATACTATTATTGATTTGGCACAGGGATTCTGCCGAGTAGATATTGTGATATTATTATTGATTTTGCACGAGGTTTCTGCCATATGGATATTGTTATGTTGTTATTGGTTTTGCACGAGGTCTTTACCGTGCAATAGATATGATTATGACACGTGAGTTGTCTGTGTAATGTGTGGATATAGGTTGCCCTCTCATGTTTCACTCTTGATACAACAGTTTATGAATATGGAAATTGCACGAGGCCTTTGTCATGCAGATATGATGATATTGTTACTATTATGGCACGAGGTATTTATCGTGTAGCATGTGGACATATATCCATCTCCCTAGAGTTACCCTACCATGTTTCTCTTTTAATGGTGTACACGCAAGTTTTGAGAAACCGGCGAGTTTCTGGTTGATTTTGATGTGGGGTTCTATGATATGAATTATTGAGCTTAAAGGTGGAAGTTTGGCCATTCGAGCGATACTTTATGTATATTCATGTATTTGCATGCATTATTCACGCATATCATCTGCATATGCTAGTTTATGCATTTTACATATGTACAATACTTGTTAATGAGTTGTTGGACACTTGGAGGGTGTTGCGTTGATGTAAAAACAGAGTTATCAGCATACACTCAAATGTTAGACTTATAAATATGGTATTTAGAAACTACTACAAAATTAGATCATTGTTATATACAAAACATTATATTCATGTACGGAGTATTTAAGCACAACTTACTTGGTGCACGTCTCTCGTGTGCGAAGTTGGTGCAATTCATATTTGCTGGATTTGATTAATTGGCAAAGCTTGTTTACTATATTTACCTAGTT